>QANX01001650.1:21268-207337 GCA_003254975.1 Ochetophila trinervis
AGAAAAAAAAAAAAAAAAAAGGACATATCCATAACAGAGTTATAGGTATAAGAAGGATCTAGCGAAAAAGTCAGACGTTTTTGCAACTTTATAAGAGTCCGCTACTGATGGTCTGTATCGCTGGAACCTCTCACCTCCTCATGAATTAGAAAATGAGAGAAACACATGAGTTATATGGGGCTATCAAGATTCGAACCAGCAACTCCTACAAGCAAGTGTGATGGATGAGCTGGTTCCTACCACATGGGCTACACCCTTGTCTCGTTCGCAACGTTAATTGGAATTTAATATTTAAATTTTTATAGTTGTATAATTTCAGCTATAAATTTTATGTAAGATCAATTTAAATTTTAAATTTTTTAAATTTTTTAAATTTGTATAATTTATGTTTTTTAAAATTTTAAATTAGTGTAAATTCATTTAATTTTACAGTTTTAGTAGATGGACTGTTAACGACATATGATAAATGTCTTTTTTTTTCCTTTTTTTTTTTAAATTCGAAGCAAACAATATAGCAAACATGCAAGCACGCTACCACACAAGAATTTGCATGGTTGGATCATCCACCGCCATCATTATTTTCAGTGAGTAAGTAACTGTTGCCCATTTAGAATTAAACAGTAAGTTCGGAATAGCAAAACCATATTACTCTTACATCTTGAATCAACCCTAAAATACTGTTCACAATATTGCAAATTAAAAAGAAAACTTNTGTTCACGATATTGCAAATAAATAAAAAAACTTTTTAACAGTCTATCCACTTAAATCGTAAAATTGAATTAATTCTTACCAATTTAAAAAAATTAAAAGTCCAAATCGCATAAATTTAAAATTTTTAAAACTTAAATTGACCAAACATAAAATGTTAAAGCCAAAATCCCACAACTTTAAAAGTTCGGGTAATAAATTGCAATTTTAACCTCTTAATAAATATTTATTGATCAATAAATCAATAAATTATTTATTTATTGATAAACAAAAAACATTTTAAATTATTAAATTTTTATAGTCCAAAGAATAATAATTTATTGGGGTTTTTAGTGTATATAATTACTATCACTCTTTGGACTATTCTTACATGATATACAATCACTTTCTTTTGGTTCTTATGTTCTTCATCCTTTTTCTTTTCATCATTATTTTCCTTCTCCTTTTAATATTTTCATTGACGTGAAGGGACAAAGTTGTAAAGCGTGAGGCAAAACCAACATGATACATGGGTAAAGAATATAGTGATTTTCCCTTGGTTTTGGTAAAGGAATGGATTGAAAAGGACAAATATTGCTACTTTAATTTGATGAAGTTCCCACAAGACAAGAAAGCTAGCTCAAATATTGAGATTATATTTTCATTTGCTTTCCCTTTTTATTCAAGATTTCCATTAGCTTTTTCTTTTTTTCTTTTTTTGGTGAATCCATTAGCTTTTTCTTCCCTTCCATTCCCTGTTCTTCTGATTATTTTACTAGTTAACCTTTTGTGTCAATTAGCTTGTCCACATTAATACTCATAATTTGGTATTACTGAATGTCATTATTAACTTCACTACTTTTGACTTGCTTAAAGTAAAAGAAAGTAAGAGCGAACTCTCTAGTCTCCAATCATGGCAATCCAAAAAAGGACGCATCTAGGACTTCAGTAGGACCATTACTAAAGGCAGTCCCCCACTCATTTTCTCTTTATTCGTACCACACTGGCTATTTATAACTGGCTCAATTTTTCCTTTTCCTTTTTTTTTAATGCCAAATATTAGTTTATGTAAGAATTAATTTGAAGGTTTGCAGGTTACACGAGTTTCTCTGTAACGCATTTAATTTTTAATTTTTGTTAAAAAAATATAAAAAACAGCAATTATTTTTGTTTTTGTTTCTCTTAAAAAAAAAAAAAAACTTGTTTGGTAACAGTTTTTTTCTTAATTTTTAGTATTTTTTTTAATAAAGTTTATAAAAATTCTTGTTCGATTAATGTCGAACACCGGATGTTGTCCATCTAGGAGTTTTGTATCCTGGAGCTGCCTAATGGTCTCGAGTTCTAGCCAAATCCAAGCAAACCGGGTCTTGGCTTTATATTGGCAGTCCAGAGTCCTAGTTCTGAACCAGTTCGAGCAGCAACGGATCCTAGCCCTAGCCCTGACCAAGTGGTTCTGAGTCCTGGCCTTGACCGAGTAGTCCCGAATTCTGGTCCTAACTAGGTAGTCTCGAGTCCCACCCCCATTTGGATCTCGAGTTCTGACCTCGTCCGTGTAGTCTTAGGTCTTTGGTCGTAGCCATGTCCGGGAAGTCATGTGTCCTGGTCTCGTCTTGACAAAGACATGGGGTTGCGTGAACAAAGCTTCCTTGATTTCCTTATCCTCCACACTCAATGAGTACCTCTCAAATATGGAAGAAAACAAGTAGGGCAAAAAATTATGGTTAAATGAACAATTTTCAACAATATATAACTCCTAAAATAATCCACTGCCAAATCTCTTAAAGGATTTTATCAGAAGTCCGATCTTCTTCATTATTCTTAAAGGAATCACCTTGTTTTTTCTTTTTCTAATAAGAGTAGCAAGATGGAAAAACTTAGTATTCCTATCCCACTCTTTAAGCCAGCTACATTTAGATTTTTGTTTCATAAGACATTTATTTTGTTCAATAACCAGTTTAGATCTTTAAAAGCTGCTTCTCTAACTGCACCATAAAAGGATTCACACTGCCACAAGAACCCACATTGAAATTAGCCATTTACCTCTTTTTTCGTGAAAAAATATTGTCAAAAGTTGTTCTATTCTAGATCTTCAACTTATCCATAAGATTAGCAACTTCAATTAAAAAAATAAGCACCTAGAAATTTACATTCAGTCTTAACAAAGTTATCAAACACCATGCTACATCGAAGCCATCTTGAACCTTAAAGTCTTAAGATTGGCATTAATTCTATCTTTTTTATCAACTGAGACAAGAGTAGAATGGTGGTCAAATATGGTTTTAGGCAGATTCTGAACCACAGCTCTAGGGAACCTTTCCATCCAATGAATACAACAGAAGGCTCTATCTAATCTCTCCCTAATCAAATTACCCCATCCCTACCATTACTCCAAGTATATTTAGGACCAATAGCCCCTAATTATTATGTCGATTATCATACATTTTGAGCTTTTCTTTTAGTTTTTCGTTTTGTACCTCAAAGTTGGGGGCTTTTTCAACTGCTGCCTACTCCATTTTTCGTGCCTCTTCAGCTTTTCTTAAAGCGATTTGAACCCTCCATGATTTATATATTTGAGGCTTTACACCTTCACCTAATCCATATACGTAGCCAGATTTGGCCGGCAAAACCATGTCAAATAGTTTATCCTCCCATGCTTGTGTCTTTTCCTTTAACTCAATCACCTTATCCTGAAAAACAAGGATTGATTTCGGGATGTGTTGCTGGAAAAATGTTAAAGTTGAAAAACAAATATCAACCATGCTTGCTTACCATTCCATTTAGCATACTTAGAAATCATTTACTATTATATTATCCCTCTATATGTATACTTACAAAAACTTCTTTCGAAACTTTATCTACCCATTTGTTCTTTTTCTTACTGAAATGTGTCTCTTGCCATAGTTGTTTTCTTCCCAGCAATTGTCCATTTTCAGTATTTCCCTACAATGAAAATGTAAATTGGTTTATTACATATATTTACATTATTTTAAAGGAATGTATACTGCAAAGACAAATAGCATTTAACACCTAGTCATATCCTATTTACGATAAATGAGAAAAAAATACCAAATCATATTGAATCCGAGCAAAGGACTTCGTTCCTCCTCAATGATTAATCCTTCTTGCTGAACAATTGCTTTTATTGATTGCACTCATTTTCTATTTTTACATTATTATACCATATGTAATATTATTATAATTTTGTATATATGTCAATCCACATAATGCATATTTTTAGTATGCTGGATAAGTAATACATAGAAGAAAGAATATTATGAAGGAAAATTTAAATGTGATCCAAAAGCTTGAAGAGTATACAGTAAATGCTTAGTTAAGCCATATTAAACATCAAATTTATGGCGGTGGTATCTGCCATGGCAACATATCAGAATTACCACCAAAATGTAATAGAATAGAATGCATTGCATCATCCCCGACACTGCATGGAATTTAATATTGCATGATCAAATGTGTGACATATATTCAATAAATGGAAATCAAATTTGTGATGTAGGATTACAAGAAGCTATTTATATACTTTATGTCCAAACAATACTTGTCTAGGTTATTTACTGTCTCCTTTTTTAAGAGCTTTTGCTGAAGCAAGTATAAGCTATTTATTAGCTCCTATAAAAGAAATAGGGCAGACAGTAGCTAGAATAATGGGGACATATATGTGTGTGTGCGTGTGTGTGTGTGTGTTTTATTTACTCAATTCTGGTTGATAATTTGGATTCATAGCTCTTGTGTACTTGTTATACATGAATAGAAACACTAAAATGATGGATGCTTTAGATTTGGAAAAGTTGTGTGTGTGGGAGGAAGTAGTTGTTACCATGATAATTGGCAAACCTTCTCACCCATTTTCAAATGTCATTCACCTTCACAACCAACATAACTACCAAATAACTTTTTTACTTTTTACTCGTGATTTTATAAAATCTCCACCACCAACATCTTAAAATTTTGTTATTGAATTTTGATTTGCATGCATATACATATATATACACATTTATATATTACCTTGTTGGCACCACTAGTGATTTATAATCTATACAAGCATTGAAGTTTATTGCACACCAAGCATAATCTTCCTAGCCTAGTACATATACATGTACTTGTTAAGTTCTGTTTATACATGCCAAATAAACTTGGCCAACATATATTATATATCTACCTGTCATGTAACATAACATCTTACCTCTCTTCCACAAATTAAATATCCTTGTTTATATTAATAGCAAGAACCATGTCATTTGTATCATACTAAAATTTCCTAATCAACAAAACAACGTTAAATCTGTGTAAATTGAATAGCCACAAAAGTAATTTTTGCTAACACAATATACCAATATTAGAATCATGTGTGTGATATTTTTAAAAATCAGCAAGACAAAACCCAAATTGTAACTAATTTAAACCAAAATGTTGTACCACACCACAATTTCTCACCTCACGCAAGCACACTATCCATAGACAAAAAAATTAAATTTTAGTGAAAAACAAATGATCCAGCCAACTACAGTGACAATTAAACTAAACATTTACTGCCAACCATACACAAAACCAAACCCATAGTAGTAATATGAAGCATAAATTACTATAAAATACAAAACACTACACTACACTACCATAAGGAATCATCTATTAAGCTTCTATGTATGATGTTGAACTAAAGTTTAGAAAAAATATCATCGACCATAAATATCTTTAAGATTCTGTTCAAAGTTTCTTAGATGTAAACTATTTTGTCTTCATTTGCAACTAAAAAAAAAAAAAAAAAGGAATTAAAAGGAAAGAAGAAAAGATTAAGAAAAAAGTGTAAAAAGAATAAGAAAAAGAAAAATATTGGGAGCAAAAAATTTCAAACGTTTTCCTTTCCTCGGATGTAGACCAACCTATTTTTGTGGTTAAACAATTCATGCAAGGCTTAAACTGAATGCCACGACAATTAGCTAATGATGCGGGCATCCTAGAGCCATATCCTAGCATTGATGCAAAAGAGAATGACATCATCTTGGCAAGTGGACCATTAACGCATTCTCAAGCTAAGAAGATAAAAACAGGAATGCTTGGACTTGTGAAGAGAATAATGGATGAAGATCGATTCAAGTTTCCAAATGATCCAAACACTTTTTCAAGGCATAATGATGATTTAAGAATGATATCCACGCAAGGGATTGAGGTTATAATGATGCTCGGGAGTTGTGGAGACGAAAGTATGTAGTTTTAAAAATAAGCATTTTATAATGGCAGTTTCATAATATTTGCAGTTTTCGGATTATAATGGTAGTTTTGTAATATTTGCTATTTTCGGATTATAATGGCAATTTTATAATTATTGTTATTTTTGGATTATATTTATTTAGGGTTAGTTTTCATCCTTATGATTAATTTCCTAATTATTTTATAGTCTAGATTGATTCTTAACATAACCCTAATCTCTATATAAAGGGGGTTACTAGCTTGTAAGAAAGACAACTTTGATTGTTGTTTAAAATCTACTATTGTTTTCAACAAGACTTGTGTGTTCCAAGTGAGTATAGTTCTTCTTCTACTTGTTGCATTAAGAATTGATCTTCTTATCAAATGTATTTACTTTGTGGTGAATTTCAATTTCATCATTTGCCTTCTAATTAGTGTTGCTAGATACATTGATATCTAGAGGTGATATAGAGCGGGTTTTTACCTAGGGTTTGTTTCATATCATCTTGTGTGTTGGGATTACAGTTTCTTTAATCTTGGAGTTCCGCATAATAAAATATATAAATTTTAACCAAGAAGAAAAGGAAAATTATTGTGACAAAAGCTATAACACCCAGCAAGGATCAACAGAAACATCCAACACAATGATTATTAATATTATCTTTTAAATAAAATTATTTATCATAAATTAAATCAGACAAGTTTAGTGGTTTTATGAATAATTACATGAAATCAAATCAAAGATAGAATCTCATTTAACCAACCCATTTAAACTTACGGTATTAATATTAGGTGGGATGATTTGCCACCATTTAACCCCTTCATTAACTAGACCCTTGATTATGCTTATTGATGCACAAAGTTAACTTGAATTAATCAATATGTAGAGTATGAACGATGATGCAGAAAAGTTAACTTGTAGTAATCAGTAACACTGACCAGTAAAGACATATTAGTACGATGTGTGATTTATTAGAGAAAGTAGATAGATATGAACAAGAGCCAACAAGCCAGAAATCTACATGGACACATCCATTGTTAACAAACTCGATTAGTTTATGCAACAACCAACATATGTTAATTGGCAGGCATGCAAATGTATACTTCGGTATTTACGAAGGACTAAACATCTTGGTATCCACTTTCGACCATCCTTATTTCATCAAATTTATGGCTATGCAGATGCTGATTGGGCATCTTGTATTGATGATTGTCAGTCTACAGAGTGATACTGTGTATTCCTAGGTGAAAATTTGGATTTTTGGTCCTCACAAAAAAAACAAGTTGTTTCTAGATCTAGTACTAAGTCCAAATATAGAGCTTTGGCAAATAGGGTTGTGGAGGTTGCTTGGATTCAATCCTTGTTGAGAGAAATTAACACGTTGTTAAAGAAAAAATCATAAAAGTAAAGCGAATAAAATCAACACACGATTTAACAAGGTTCACTAGATAAATTCTAACTACGTCTTCGGTACTCTGTTTCCAGAGCCTATGCTATATCCTTTTATTATTCTAGAGAAAGTTTGTACAAAACATGCCTAAGAGTCTACAAATGTTAAACCTTTGTTGAATAACTTAGAAAACCCAATAAACCTAGACCTCTAACAATACAGAAGAAATCACAAAGATTTCACTACATACAGACCATAATATATAGATGGAAGATGAAGATAAACACTAAGAATAAGAAGAACCCTAATTTTGCCTCTCTGCCTCTTTCTCTTTCCTAGACGTAGACCACATAGCCGAATAGAGAATATGATGAATATATAAAAATGTTGAAGTATGGTTAAAAGGGGGCAAGCAAATCGATGTCGTGCTGAAATGTAAATGAGGTTAGACCAAAGAACTCTGAAGCTAGCTTAACAAATAATATTCCACTAAGTAAAACGACATTAACCAGTGAATGAAACGACAAACCTACAAAATAAACACTTATATAAGAGAATATAAACTTTAAGGATTATATTTTAACAATTCTCCACCTAATCTTTAAAGTTTATGTAAAAAGATTAATATAGCATAAACTCTATATAACATCATCACACAAAATAATAATAACAAAAAATAAATAATAAACGAATTAGTTTGCTCAAATCTGAAGCAAATCCTTGCAAGTGTTAAACTTGCCAACATGTAGTAATTTAGTTCCTATATCTGAAGGATTAAACTCTGTAGAAGTCTTTTCTATTTTATAAACATTACTATAAATAAGATATCTAATAAAATGATACTTAACATGAATATATTTGGATCTTTTATGAAAAATAAGATTCTTACATAGATGGATAGCACTTTGGATGTCTGAGAACAAAACCACTTCTTGTTAAAGAACTTTAAGCTTTTTAAGTAGTCCTTTTAACCAGATTGCTTCTTTAGCAGCTTCAGTTGCTGCCATATATTCAGCTTCTGAGGTTGACAAAGCAACTACAGACTGAAGATGAAAACTCCAACTTACATAGTTCCCACACAAAGTAAAAACATAACTAGATACTGACATTCTCTTATCTCTATCACCATCAAAGTTAGAATCAACAAAACCTAACAACTCAACTTCCTCTTTACTCCTTCTATAAATCAAAGCCTATAATTGAGTACTTTTAAGATATCTAAACAACTACTTTATGGCCTCCTAATGCATCCTTCTAGGATTAGCCATGAACCTAATAAGTACACTTATTCCAAAAGCTAAATATGGTCTAGTACAGATCATAGTGTACATAATAGGATCTACATCACTAGAATAAGGTACATAAATCATATCTTCCTTTTCAAATTCAGTGGAAGGGCATTGTTCACTAGAAAATTTGAAATAAGGACCTAAAGGAACAAAAGCTGCCTTAGCAGTTTCCATAGAAAACTTAGAAATAATTTTCTTGATATAAGAAAATTGAGACATACTCATCTCTCCCTTCGTTCTATTTCTAGAAATTGTAATGCCTAATTTTTTATAGCTCTTCCCAAGCCTTTCATGTTAAGTTTAGACTTGAGGAACTCTTTGACACCCTGAATAATAGAAGAATTATGACCAACAATAAGCATATCTTCTACATAGAGTAGAAAATACACTACTCTATTAGTCATAAGATCCTTAAAATATAAACATGTATCATATTGTCTTCAAAAAAAACCAAAATTCACAACAAATGAATCAAATCTTTTGTACCACTGCCTAGGTGACTGCTTTAAATCATACAAAGACTTTTTGAGTAAACAAACTAGCTCTACACCATTTTGCTTTGTCTTAAACCCTTCAGATTGCTCATGTAAATTGTTTCTTCTAAATCTCCATATAGAAAAGTTGTCTTGACATCTAACTGTTCAAATTCCCAATCAAATTTAGTAACTAGAACAATCCTAATAGTTGTATATTTAACTACACCAGAAAATATTTCATTATAATTTACTCATTCCACTTGAGTAACACCTTTGGCTACTAATCTAGTTTTAAACTTAAAAGACTTAGAAGTAGATATACATTCTTTAACCTTATAGACCCTTTTACAATCCACAGCTCTCTGGTATGGTGGTGGCATAACTAAAACCCAAGTTTTGTTAACATTAAGAGAGTTCATTTCTTCACACATAGCCTCTTTCCACTTAGTAGATTGCTTAGACTTTATGGCATCTAAATAAGTTTTGGGTTCATTTTTTGCTAACTCTTGAAAAGTCACAAAAGCATATGTCATGTAATCAGCAAAAGCATACTTCTTATTAGGCTTAACTTGTCATTTTGCTCTATCTCTTATAAGAAGATATCCTAGAGAAGCTAAAAGTTTAGACTTAGGGGACTGACTATCATTTTGTTCACCATCAGTTTCCTCACTAGATTGAATTTCTAACTAATTTTGATCAAGTTCTACACCAATGGATTCTGTGAAATCTATACTAGTACTAGGTTCATTATTCTCCACCTCAGCGACTAAATCTATCTGTGATTTCCTATGGTTTCCTTAGATTCACTAACTTTCTTAGTCTTAGGTTCTTTTAACTTACAAGGCATATTGGACTCATCAAAGATAACATCTTTACTCATTATGACTCTAAAGCCTTGACCATTTCTCACCCATAACCTATAACCTTTGGTCCCTAGAGGGTAGCCTAAAAAGACACACTTAATGCTCCTAGGTTCTAACTTACCCTTTGACTTATGTGAATAAGTAACACATCCAAAAATTCTATAATTTGGTACCTTACTAGACCACACATGTTCAAGTGTCTTAAAATCTAGAGCTATTGAAGTTGAAAGATTCACTAAGTAAGTAGCTATCATAACTGCAACTTCATCCCAAAATAAAAATGGAAGACCATAAAAGATAAGCATACATCTCACTTTTTCAAGTAAAGTTCTATTCATATGTTCAACTATACCATTATGTTGAGGTGTGTGCCTCACTGTTTTATGTCTTTTCATGCCAGAAGATTTAAAGAAATTATCAAACTCAGCATTACAAAATTCCAAACAATTTTCAGTTCTCTGAGTTTTAATACATTTATTCATTTGATTCTCAACAAGCAATTTCCACTCTTTAAACTTAACTAAAGCTTTATCTTTAGTTCTTAACAAATAAATCCACACCTTTCTAGAGAAGTCATCAATAATCTATAGGAAATACCTTTTACCATACTAAGTTTGGGTCTTTGCTGGACCCCATAAATCAACATGCATATATTCTAGAACAGACTTAGCTTTATTATTACTACTCAAATTAAAACTTAGCTTATGATATTTACCAAGCACATAATTTTTACAGAAATCCAACTTACTAATTTTATCCTTACCAAACACTTCTGTTTTATCAAGATAATACAATCTATTTTCACTAATATGTTCAAGTCTTTCATGCCACAATGCAGTTTTTTCAGAAAATGAAGCAAAAGATGAATTACTGGAATTAATGCATGTTTTACCAAGCAAAACATATAAGCCATTCTTTTTACCACCTTTCATTACAACCAGAGATCCTTTAGTGATTTTCATTACACTATTTTTTATTTTACAAGACAATCCAAATTCATCTAACATGCCAACAAATATAATATTTCTTTTCAATCTAAGTACATGCCTTACTTTAGTTAAAGTTTTAACAGATTCATCAAACATTTGTAAAGCAATATTACCAATACTAGCAATATCACAAGAAAAATTATTACAAAGTAAAACCTTACCAAAATCAACTTTCGTATAAGATTGAAAATCATTAATGTTAGGATACATGTGAAAAGAAATACCAAAATCAAGAACCCATTCATTAGCATTCATAGAAGAGGAAACAAGCAATACTTTACCACTATCAACATCAGCAGAGATAATAGATAATTACCCATTTTCCTGATCACTACTATGACCTTTTTTCTTTTTCATCTTTCTTTCTCTTAAGACAGTCTTTTATGTAATGTCCCTATTTTCTACAGTAGTAACACTTTCTAGATTTAGGTTTTGAATTACTCCTAGACTTAGGTCTGTTATTAAAAAGATTAAAAAAATTGACAGGTTGTCTGCCTCTAATACTTAGACCCTCATTTTTATGCTCAGTTTTTATTCAAGATCCTTAGCTCTAATAGCATTAATTACATTGTCAATGGTTAAAGTATTCCTACCATATTTACTAGCATTTTTTTTTACATCTTTGTACATACTAGGCAAAGAATTCAATAATATAACAACATATTTTTCATCATAAAAGATATGAAAGATTCACAATCAAACGATTAAACAAGTCAATATTAACATCTAAATCTTTACTAACATCCATATGAAAACTAAAAAATTATTCCAGCTAGAATCTTTTATCGGGAAGAGATTTTGACAAATGTAATTGTTCTAACCTAGTCCACATTTCAATAGTAGTTTTAATACCTTCAACTTTTCTCAATATATTATCAGATAAATACAAAGTAATAGTGCTTAGGGCTACCTCATCTATCTCTGCCTTTTTATCGTCAGAAGTACCATAAGCATAGGTACCATCAATAGCTTTAGCTACTCGCAACTGAACCAAAGTAGCTCACATTGTCTATCTCCATAGAAAGAAATCTCCCTTTCCATCAAATACTTCAACTTCAATTTTAAAAGTCATAGTCACCAACAGTAGAGAAAAGAAACAATAACCAATAGAAGGGAAAAACCACACAGATAATCAAAGCAAATAAAGAAAATAAACAAAAAAAGAGAAAGAAAAACACAATAAGCAATTAACTTGGAAGAAAAAGTTGATCTTATAGCCTTTCGTTATCGTTACCCTAGGACCTTCCAAGAATGGTAAAGTCTAGATTACTGCAAACCAAAAAATCTAGGCTTTCCTAGATCTAAAAAAATTATTTTTCTTAGAATACGAAAAACCTAAGAAATTCTTCAAGATTCACAGAAAAGCTTAAAGACTATGCCTAAGACGGTTGTCCTAGGTTCTTCAACAACGAAAGGAAAATCCTAAGATTTGAGAATAGATCTTTGCACATAAATATCACAAACAGAATTTATAAAATATTTATGGACCTACCCGGATCTAAAATATCTACGCAGAGCTTTCTCAGATCTCACAAAACAAACAAAAACCATAGACGAGACATAAAGGCTCTACCATTCAGAATCACCAAGAACTACACCCAGATTCTATAAAAAAAAATCCTTAAGCTTTGATACCAATTGTTAAAGAAAAACTGTAAAAGTAAAGCAAACAAAATCAATACACGATTTAACGAGGCTCACTAGATAAATTCTGGCTAAGTCCTCGGTGTCCTATTTCCAAAGCCTATGCCTTTTTTTTTATTATTATAGAGAAAATTTGTACAAAACAAGCCTAAGAGTCTACAAATTGTAAACCTTTGTTGAATTACTCAGAAAACCCAATACACCTAGACCTCAAACACACAGAAGAAATCTCAAAGATTTCACTACACACAAAGACCAGAATATAGAGATAGAAGATTAATATAAACACTAAGAACACAAAGAACCCTAATTGTGCATCTCTGCTTCTTTCTCTGTCCTAGACATAGACCACACAGCTGAATGGAGACTGATGATTTACGATGAATTAAAAGGGCAACGTCATAATAAATATCAAAGTTAATACAATTTGAATTAATAAATAATTATTAATTTTTTTTTACATAACTACAACGAGCAAGTTGTAGAACGTCATATTTAAAATTTAAAAATATGACGAACAAAAAAAAACTTTGTAGATGCTTACAATATTAAATACGTAAAATCCACATGTCCATGACTGGAGCTGAAGTAGTGGTACGTGGCAACGTACGCGGCGGTGGAAGAACCTCGCATAAACTACATTATTTACAACAATCAAAACCGTCTTATGTAGTGACACGACGTCGTTTCAGGTTGTTAATACGATGGACTTGAACATCATAATAAACAATCATATACGATGTAGTAATACGTCATATTTATATATCTATAGACGATGCACATGTGCATCGTGAATACTAAGACCATTCACAACGCACATTGTGCGTTGCCCATCCAAACAACATCATTTGGCCTTTTGATGCGACCAATGTGTGCGTCTTAATAAACCTTTTTTTACGACGAACATGTACGTCGTATTAATTACTATTTCAAACCCTTAGGCAAGTTGGCCCCAATGTTTGCTTCAGCTGCCGCTTCGTTGAAGCGCTCTGCTAACCACAATCCAAATTCTGATTTGGGATCTCATGGACCTTTGTGATCCATTCGCTCTTCCAAATCCATTGGAGGGTCTCTTACCAATGGTCATTATACACTTTTTGGGTCATCAATGTTTCAGAAACCCCATGATTCCAGTGACTTCTGCGATATTTTTGGTGGCTTGAGGAGGTACATAAGAAAATAAAAAACTCATGGTGCCAATTCAGTGGTATTCAATTTCAACTCCATGTTTGGTGGCTCTGGTGATATAGGTGGCAAAATGGTCAAATTTGGAGCATGTTTACGATAAACCTCTTTTCGATGACGGCATTCTTTTATGGCGTTTCGGGTTTGAGGAGCTCCTCCAAAGTTAAGCGCTTCATTGTCACCAAAAGAGAGAAGTATATTTGATAATATTCTTGGTCGGTACGGTAAAGCCGAGCCCAACTGAAGAGCTTCAGTTCCAAAGGATCAAAGAAGACCGAGAAGGGTGTGCCAAGCTTTGACGATTTGATACTTGGGTTTGGAGGTAGTAGTCCCCCAAGTGAAATGTATTGTTATTTTCTAATTACTTATCATTGTTAAAACATGTTTTTGCTCTGTACCCAAAACTTGTTATCATTGCTTAATTTAGTTTTCATTTCTTGTATTTTTTAGATCAATTTATGCCATGGAATTTCAATTTTGACTCATTCCCTTTGGCTTCTTGATCTTCTCTTTATAGCTAGGGAAACCTAATTTCTTATAAAATATTATAACGAATTGCATAACCCTTTGACTAAGCAAATCGTCTCTGCCATAAGAGTAATAAATTTGCAAAACTTGAGCATGATGTATTGGAAATCTTAAAATTATTTTATTTTTTTCTTGGTTCTTTCAAGTGCATTATTAGTTTGATGGGCAATTGGACGGGAAGGAGTTTTCCATAGTAGATGGTTACTTCTTTGATGTCTTTGTTGTTGATGGCCTTTACTTTGTACATAGAAAATTAATTGTTCCTCAACAATACGATTAATTCTGATAATTTTTTTCCTCACCAGACAATGTAATTCTAATGTGGAATTAGATGTTCTTACCCCTTCATATTCAGGTTTTAGTTTATCCTAAACCCAAATCTAAGTTATCATATTGCATTTAAGTTGATATTGTCAAAAAGAAAGTTGAATTAGAAGTACGTTGCAGTCCTAGTTTATTATGAAGTTGGTTATCAAGGCATCCCCTGTTTTTCTTGAAATACTTCTTGGATGAATTTATTATGAAAAAACACGGGTGACATGGCCAATTTTGGTAAATTGGTGGTCATAAAAGCTCAATCTAGATTTATAATAGCAGTATCGTTGGATGGCTCATGAGGTGTGTAAGTTTTAGCCATATGGATTATCAACACCTTGGTAATGGTTTACATTTTGCTAGATGACATAATTTTTTGCGTTCTAAATTTTGATGGAAACTGTTTTTAGATGGAGATTAGGAAAATTAGTGGGGGTGGATTTGTTGCAATGCTTGTGAGATGACATAATTTTTTACCTCAAAATCAATGCTTGAACAAGAAGGTCAACTTACTAAAAATCAGTTAGAGAGACTTTATACAGGAAATACAAATGGTGAAGGTATTTTAATTTGAATTGATTTCTACTTCTACCTCCATATTTATAATCCTAATGCAGCTAACATATTTAACAGGTCTAGTGATTCAAATGCCTACTTGTTATATATTTCAGTACAAAGAATGGATACAATTCTATAGTGGTGATTGGAGAATCTATAGGTCAAAGGTTGCTGCTTGTGGTTTTGGGTATTATTTTTGTTATGTTGCCCTTTAATTATTTACCTTTATGTTTAATTGCCATTTACAAGTTTTATTATTGATAATAATTTCCCCATCTCCCTTTTTTTATTTATTACCTCATATGTAGTTTTGCTTGATACTTAAAAAATTTTTCCAGTATCTTAGTTTTGCAGGGGAATATAATCTTCACCCATGGATTATAAAAGAGATGCATCCAGATAAGGTTGCTACATATTTAGGCAGCTAAAGCTTTAAATATTTTTTATCTAGCTTGTTATCTTCTTTTTTTTTCTTTTTTTTTCTTTTTTAATTCATATCAGTAATCTATGAGTTGACTTACACTTCATGCATGTGTATTTCTTTTACTACCATTAATTTGAATTCAGTGTTAAATTAAAATATTATCAATGCAAGTGGGATTGTTAAGTGTCCGTTTGGTAACCCATTCATTTATAGTTTTTGGTTTTTGTTTTTAAATTTTTTGAAAATCAAAAATGAAAATGGGTTTGATAACCATTTTCATTTTTTTAAAAACAAAAATCATTTTCACTTTTCTTTAACAAACCAAAAACGTTAAAAATTCATTTTCATTTTTCAGTTTTCAATTTTCAATTTTTAATTTTTTTTTTGTCCTTTACAATCTCAAAATACAAGACAACTCGAATAAGGTTTGAAACTGAGACCGTCAATACTGGCATCGCCCAGATGTGGCCGAGACTGCCCAAGTTGGGGCCAAAGCTTGAGACCGCCCGGTCGGCAGGAAGCCGAGACAGCACGATCGGGGTCGGAACCCGGGATTGCTCGGTAGGGGCTTGAACCCAGGACCTCTCGGTTGGGCTGGAACCTGGGACCGCCCAGTCTGGGACGGAACCCAGGACCGGCCGGAACCCAGGACTGCCCAGTCGAGGCTGGAACCCGGGACCGCCATGTCTGGCCAGAACCCGGAACCCCTGGTCATGCTAAAACCCGGGATCGCCCGGTCGAGGCTAGAACCCAGGACTGTCCGGGTTGGGGCTAGAACCCGGGACTGCCCGGTCAGGCTGGAACCCAGGTCCGCCAGGTCGGGGTCAAAACCCGGGGCTCCTCAGTCATGCCAGAACCCAGGACTCCCCGGTTGGGGCCAAAACCGGAGACTGCCCGGTAAGGCCGAAACCCAGAACCTCTTGGTTAGGCCAGAACCCGAGACTGCCCGGTCGGGGCCAGAACACGGGACCGCTCGGTTGGGGCTGGAACCCACGATAGCCTAGTCGAGCCAGAACCCGGGACTGCCCGGGTCAGGGCTGGAACTCGGGACTGCCCGATCAAGCTGGAACCCGAGTCCTCCTGGGTCGGGCTGGAACCCGGATCCTCCTAGGTTGGGCTAGAACCCTGGTTCACCCAGTCGAGGCTAAAACCCAGGGCTCCCCAGTCGAGTCGGAACCCAAGACTCTCCGGTTGGGGCCGAAACCAAGGACCGGCCGAGTAGGGCTGGAAATCGGACCGAAACCTATTTAAATTTATTTATAAAGTTTTAAAAAAAATACAAAAAAGTAATAAAAAAAAATCATGGTTACCAAAAATAATTATTTTAAAAAAAAATTAAAAAATAGTTGTTGTTTTTTATTTTTTTTCCTTTTAACAAAATCAAAAACTAAAAATTACAAACCAAAAACTAAAAACCAAAAACAAAAACCAAAAACCAAAAACTAAAAACTAAAAACTAAAAACTAAAAATGAAAATTGAATGGGTTAACAACGAACCCTAAATTAAAGTTTTGCTATTTACAAAATTTATGTGTGTGTGTGAGTGAGGAGTGCACGTGGTTAAATTAGCACCTGCATTATGGTAAATGTTAATACATACTAATAAATTTATTTTATTTTTTATTTTTAAAACTCATCTAAGACAAGCTTTTCCTGTCATACATAGTAAATGTGCCACGTGGAAATTTCTAAGACAATCATAAACTTGCCATGTTAGTCTATTTTACGCGATGATTTTTGTTCTTTGCATTTGAATCTACTACTACATGAATATGATGTCAAACATATATTTTTTTATGGCTTACAAAATTGTCGTATCAACTTTCTAATGCGACGCTAAAAAAACGTCGCATTCGGGTGAAACTTTTTACAGCACCGAATAATACAACGATATCATATCGTCGTAAAAGAGCTTTTATATGACGTGTTTCGAATGCCATGTAATAGAGCTTTTGTTGTTGTGATATTTTAACACATGCAACCAATTGAAGCTCCGGTTTTGGGATGTGATAATATGGGGGCAGGTTCAATAGCATCAAATCCAATTTCTCATGCTAGAACTAAGCATATACAGATAGATGTGCATTTCTTACGTGATAAAGCGGTGCAATACAAGTCAAAAGTGAGATATGTTCCTAACTCTGAGCAGACAGCAAATATTCTTACAAAAATGCTGCCAAGTTCATGTTTTCTTTACTTGAGGTCCAAGCTAAATCTGAAGTCTTCACCCTTTAGCTTGAAGGGGGTAATATACAAAAACGTGAAATATTGTAATACTTATTTATCTTATATTTTGTGTGTGTACATCGAGTTTTTAGACAATGGTTATCATCAGTTGTATACACGGCTTGTGAAACCTATCTCTACTATTGTAAACCTTAATTACTTTATTTATTTGGTAAATCTGAATACAGAATTATTGGCTCATATTTCTCTTTGTTAACTATATATTTTGCTTTTATATATCATGTGGTGTGTAATGCTTCTGCATGTTGCATTCCTTCAATAATATATATGGGTCTCTTGAACTGGTTTTGAAATGCGATATTGCTTTTATTTCTTAATTAATGCCTAATTATTGTGTAAAGTAATGAACTTTATAGCTTCATTCCTATGTTAGTGAACTTCATTTGGTTTGGGCAACAAGGAGACATTGCCTGGTGGGCTATCAGTTAACAAGAAGAGAGCTAATAGAGGCCTCTCACAACTAAAGGTTTGAATTATGGTTATTGTATAACTGGTGCAATTCTTTTACTTTAAATTATTGGATTAAAATAAGATATTTATTTCAATTCCTGGAGATTTTTATGGGTGATTAAGACCTCTATATTGTGGACGCTGCATAGATTGAAGTTGTATTTGGTTTCTGATGCATCTAATGGAGACAAGCTTAGTTCAACAACATTGAGAAAGCTTGAGGCTTAGAAGGCTAATGATCAAACAGAGAGCTAGCATAAACAATATCTCCGCGTAATGGATTGGAAATTAGCTTTAGCAAGTGCAATGGCATATGAAAAACGAGCTGTTGGAATAAAGCCTTTTGTGGAATCTATGCCACTTGATTCTTGAAGAGATTGTATCCAAGAGAATGCCGATATGCATTTTAGGTTGAAAATGCATCAAAATACAAAGCAATGTTCATTCCTTCCTCTTTGTATTTTTAAATCTTTTTATTTTTTTGCTCAATTACTAGCAAATTCCAGCAATGGAACTTTATAGCTCATTCAGGAGTGATTGAGATTGATAAACATGAAAAATGACCTCATTGGAAAATGTAACTTATAACATTGTAGTATTAGTGATTTATATGACGATGAGAACTGTTGGAGAGCATTATGTCTGAATTTGAAGCATTTTGTGTATATATTTTTTTTATGCATAACTTTCACATTGCTTTCTTGGATTGTTGCAAGTAGAGAGGACATTCTTTGCACCTTTATTTTAAATGCCTTATATTGCCATATGGTTTTACCTAGAAGTTCAACTATCAATCATTAATAAAAAGACATGTTTTATAATCATAATGTAGCATTTGGGAATGAAAATCTTAGAGCTATCTCCAATGTTAAAATATGACAATATAAATTTGATTGGGACATTGCAAATTTTGTCAATGTCAAATTTGGTGCCAAAATTAAGACTAATTAAACTTGCCATAGGCAAAATATGACAATGGGTCATATAATCTATGATTCAAAGGAAGATAGCTATATATTTATGACTTATAGGCAAAATTTCAAAAATAGATTAATAGTTTTAAAGGCAACTTTTAAATCTTATCGTTCAATCGGTAAGCAAAAATAACATATCTTTCATATATTGAATAAAAAAAATTGCTTTACAATGGAAATAGAAATTCATGACAATGCACAAATAACTATTTTTTTATTTTATTTTTTTATTATCGTGGATTGCACTGTTGGAGTTATTTATATAATTGTATAAGCACAAATATTTTAGATATCTTTAATTTTTTAAATATTTTTAATTTTTTATTTATTTTTTTATGAACAATACAACGTATATTTGTATCAAACTATATTTATTTAAATTAGATATGTAAATGATATTTTATATAATATATAATGTTTTAATAAGTTAAATATAGTCAAATTTGATACTGAACAAAATATAATACCATATCTTGCCATTTAATGGAAAATTGCACTAAACATGTGGCAATATTAAATATATCTAATATGTTTTATCCAATTCAATCTAATTTTGTCATCTATCCAATTCAATTTTGAATACCAAACAGACTCTACTACAGTGTTTGATAAATCATATAAAAAAAATAAGATCATCCTATTATAACATTACCCTGGATTTTATATTATTTGGACTGTTTCAAAATTCTTTTCAGAACTTTATTTTTGGTTTCAATTTTTTTCTGGGAGTTATTAATTTTTAAATTCCTGTAAAATTAGATTTTTGTTTTTTTTTACTATTGAAAAATCACCACTTGGACATTATTTTGTTTTCATTTAGTCAAATACTATTTTACCTTTTATAGTGTATAAAAGAACAGAGAGAAGTGGAGGATAATTTTGTAAAAGCATTTTTAAATAGTAAATGACCATTTCACACCTATTTGTTTCAAAAGAAGAGTTTAATTGGGGAGGGTAATTTTGGAATGGGGAGATCTTTTGTCTTAAGAAAAATAATTTTTCTTCCCACTCCGTGATGACCCGAAAACCCCACCCTCATTCTCTTCTCTTTTCCCGCCGGTCAAGCTTGGTAAAAACCAAGAAATCTTTTCAAATCCCTGTTACCACTCATTTAAAACAAATAATTCTCAAGGTTTTTGAGCTTTTAGGAATCCATCGGTAACCTTGTTTCAAGCTAAAATCCTCTCAAACTCATAGATTATTCTCTGTACTCGAATTGCAGTCCTCACCGAAAATTCGCGGATTGTGGCAATTATTTTGCCCGAGTTTTGCACCAAATTGTTCCTGTTCACTTCCTCTTCCACTTCCATAAGTTTTATGTCCAAGAACTTAGTGAATTTGAAAGTGCCATTAAGGAGCAAGTTGCCAAGCTTTAAGCTTCAATCTGGTAAGCCTTAGCTTTTCCTTCAGTTTCTTGCTAAATTTGTGGGTTTTGATTGGCTTGATTTGAAGTTAAAGTTTAGAGATGAGTACAATATTCTTTGCTTGTTGGAGTTATGGCCGACGAGTTTGGACCGCAAGGGGGGAGAGGAAACTTGTTTTGTGTTCCGTTTAAATTCTTGGAATGTTTCTGTCATGTAGTAAGTTACGATATTGGTATTAAATAAGCGTTGAGTGATACTGAATCTACACGAGTGTTGTGTAAATTATTCCGCCTTACATGAGGCGCAATGTTGGTTACCTATCTAATCTTAGTGTTGAGTAAATTGGTCCACCAAGTATAGAGTTCACACTATGTGATTATGGATATGTTCTTGCATATTACTGGTTACCTATATATGTGTGTTTGGTTACGTTTTTGCATATTGATGATGATAAATGTGGCTCGACCGAAGCAGATGATTGAGTTGATAGATAGTGGCCAGTGGGTTCATTTTTGTGAAAGGAAATTCTTTGATGCCATTACCTTATTTCTTCTATTCGTGAATTTATTTAATAATTTTAAAGACTACAAGAATGTTTATTATGCTTATAATATTTCAAGTTAATTTTTTATTTTTGAGTAATTTGTACTTAATCTTAAGCAACTTTTTCATAAAATCATTAATTTGAATTCCTTACCTTTAGTTGTGTCTTAGAGACGTTGGAGAAGGCTAAAATAACTTTCGAATTGCTTTCGAAACTTGTCTTTTTGGGTTTTGGCGTTTTGGAGTCTCTAAGTAAGCATGATTTAAATCAAGTTTATAGACTATTTTAGTTTTGGAACCATATTATTTATTACTGTTTTAATTGCTATCTCTTACAATAATTTTAAATGAACTACGATCGACTTGATTGCGCAAAAGATACGTAGGTTGTCTAGTCCAAACTAAGTAGTCGAATTAAAAGTATCTTTTGTGGTGCTGAAATACTTGAGATTTCAAGTTATAACTTCTTGTAACTTTTGTATTATTGGAGAAATTGTGCTTCTTTGAATTTGAGAGAATGATGAATTTATGATATGGGACTTTTAGAGGTGGAGTTGAGGTAGATTTGGAATGCATTTAGAAGTGTTTTGCTTGCAGGTACTTGAATGTTTGAATTTGGCAATGTCCTAAAAACAAATGGGACTCTAGCGAAATTTTTATAAAATTTCTGGCATTAGAAAGGGTCCTAGATAAGTTTCCAAGGTTAGTGTGATTATTATAATTGCATAATGACTTAATAAAAGATATTAAGTCATGCAATCAGGATCTATTGGGAACAGCTCTTTCTTTTTCTTCAACAATCACTCAAGGGAAAAATGGCAGATTCGGACAACTCGCTAGTGAATTTGAAATTGTCTCCGACGAATTCTTATGACGCTGTGGTTCTCGGTGGTACCTTTGACCGCTTACATGACGGCCATCGCCTTTTCCTTAAGGTCTCTTACTTGTTTTATTCAACTTCAAATTATTTTCGTATTTTATATTATTATTATTTTTCCAGTTTGGAAAATTTTTGGATGATTGGGAATGGTGGGGTATGGCTGATAATCTAGGCATCGGCAGAGTTAGCAAGAAATCGAATTGTGATCGGAGTATGTGATGGACCTATGTTGACTAAAAAACAGGTTATTATTAAATTCATCTTTCCCACAAAAAAATAAATAAATATATAACTTATAATGATAATATAGACATAATTTTGATTCCTAAATTTGTAGTTTGCTGAATTAATAAAGCCCATTGAGGAAAGAATACGCGAGGTTGAAAACTATGTCAAGGTATTTAAATCACGGAACTATCTTTATGTTGTAGATATTTATATTTCTTTAGATCTCTAATTTTACTACAAATTATTATTTGCTCAAGTCTGTTAAGCCTGAGCTCGTTGTGCAAGCTGAACCAATTACGGATCCTTTTGGACCTTCCATAGTTGATGAGAATTTGGAGGCTATTTTTGTGAGGTTTGTTTCAAATTAACATGTTTTTCTTTTGGCCTTTTTGAGGTGTATTTGTTAGTTTGGAGATGATGATCTTCATTGTTTCACTTTGAGTTATCTGCTATATGGGTTTCTTGAACTGGTTTTGAAATGGGTTATTGATTTTTATTTTATAATGTGTAATTATTGTGTAAGGTAATGAACTTTATAGCTTCATTCCTATGTTAATGAACTTTATTTGGTTTGGGCAGCAAGGAGACATTGCCTGGTGGGCTATCAGTTAACAAGAAGAGGGCTGATAGAGGCCTCTCACAACTGAAGGTTTGAATAATGGATATTGTATAAGTGATGCAATTATCTTATTTTAAATTATTAGATTAAAATAAGATATTTATTTCAATTTCTAGAGTTTTTCCTGGGTGGTTAAGGCCTTCATGTTGTGGATGTTGCATAGATTGAAGTTGTAGATTTGGTTTCTGATGCATCTAATGGAGACAAGCTTAGTTCAACAACATTGAGAAAGCTTGAGGCTGAGAAGACTAATGATCTAACAGAGAGCATAAACAATATCTCGGTGTAATGGATTGGAAATTTGCTTTAGCAAGTGCAATGGCATATGAAAAACGAGCTGTTGGAATAAAGCATTTTGTGGAATCTACCGCTTGATTCTTGAAGAGATTGTATCCAAGAGAATGCTGATATGCATTTTAGGTTGAAAATGCATCAAAATACAAAGCAATGTTCCTTCCTTCCTCGTTGTATTTTTAAATGTTTTTATTTTTTTGCTCAATTACTAGCAAATTCCAGCAATGGAACTTTATAGCTCATTCAGGAATAATTGAGATTGATAAACATGAAAAATGACCTCATTGGAAAAATGTAATTTATAACATTGTAGTATTAGCACAAGCATTGTTGGAGAGGATTATGTCTAGATTTGAAGCATTTTATGTAATTTTTTTTATGAATTCTACTTCATTTGCAGCCCAAGTTAGTCGTTTCTCTAGTCTTTTGTTTATTTCTAAAGACCATAGATGGATGGTGGCAAAATTAGTGACAGTATTTCTAATGCAACCCATTTGGTAATCTTGTCAATTCCTGGATTTAATGTGGATGTTGAAAATATACTAAGGAAGGGTAAGATATATTAATGGTTGTATGCGTGATCAAGCATATATAGTTGGCATAAAGATGTAGTTATATTTTACATCTTTCTCCACTATATTTTGTTGCAACTTTTATGAAGATGTTGACGATTTTGAATCAACAATCGGTCTCTAAGCGTTAATGAACGTGTCACTTTCAAATTATAAAAATTCAAAATAAAAATAATACAAGAATCTGAAATCTAACAAACGATTATATTTAGAAATGGAGAATTAATTTTTAATGAATTCTTTTATTGCCTTAACAGTAAAAAGAATTTTATAAACAAAATTCGAATGGAACAATGATGAAAAGACTGAATAAACAAAAGTTTAAAAATTCTGAAAATTTGAAAAAGTATGAAAATTTGAAAACTTAAATGTTAATTTATGTTGAAAGAATTTGTTTATTTGCTTTGTATAGGTGAATGTTTGTATGTGTACAGGTCCTGAAATTTGAATTCTGATCCCTATATATAATCATTAATGATTATAAATTCTAACAGGAATAAAACTCTTTATACTTCAATATTCACTTCGACTAAGATTTTTATCTGAAAAATATTGCACAAATAAAAATAAACCCAATATAACTAAACTTCCATTCCAACTTAAATTTTTCCTATAATTCTCATCATTCCAATACTTATCTGAACCAGAGATGGAAATATATTTTTTCACCGTAACTGAAATTTTTCCTCCCCCGCCCCCCAAAAAAAAAGTAAAATTTCTGTAATTTCCATCGAAATTTTCATCGTAATTGTTTCACAAACTTGTCAAATTTTTCATAATTTCCATGGAAATTTAGAATGTTAAAATTTACAAATATGATATATTTTTATAAATATTTGAGTATTTTTTAAATTATAATTATTTATTGATGATACATTTTAAGTTAAAATATAATTAGGTGAATTGGAATTTAAAAGCAAAATTAAAACAATTAAAAAAATGTAAAACAATGATTACAATTTTAAAATAAAAAAATACTTATAATTAAAAAAAATCATTTTGACATAAATTTTCAGCAAGTTAAAAAAATTATTTGATTAAAAGTTTAAAATCTACTTCATTTAATTATATAAGATATAATTTATCCCGTAAATTATCTATAATTATAAAATTGTATTATTCTTTTATATTGTAATCATTTTTTCTCCCAATATAATTCCTCACGTGAAAGTATCAGACATCCATTATTTAGTTTTCAATAAAAAAAACCAATGAGGATTGAAGGTGAATTACACTCATGCAACTCAAGATGAGGATCATGGAAGTAGAGAAGGTGAGCCAGGAATTGGTGTTGTAGGAAAAGATTATATGCATAGAGAAATGGGTACAATGAGAATATCACAACAAGAAAATGAATCTTTTTCTACAAATTTTGGATCAATGAGGATTGAAGGTGAATGTAACATTTATTTCATAGATGGTTATGGAATATCATTAAGTAATAACTCATGGATACATTCTCAAACTCAACCATCAAAGGCTAGTAGTTATGAACGAAATCAATTAACGTCATATCCATATCATGACTATCAGCAAAGACAATCACATGAAATATTAGATCAATATGGTTGGCATATTAACAATTACATGCAAAATTATCAAGGAGATGTGCCTTTTGATCAATATTTCTCTCAATACACAACTAGAAATAAAGATGAGAAAGATAATGAAAATTTTCAACAACCAAAAAATACTATGTGGTATTGACTTATATTTAAGTAATCATGTACTTGTATTATTATTCTGATTAATGAATAATTCATTACTTAATTAATAACTTTTTTGTTCCTATCAGCGAGTACTATAAATCTCTTATGATAAATATGATTTCCACTTAATATTCTTTCAATTTTTATAGTTAAATTCATAAAGTATCTGATAAATAAGCATATCCTGAAGTTTCATTAAAAAAAATTTATATTTTTCTATAAATTTCCGTCATTTTTTTTATTGATATCGATACTTCCGTCCCAACCACCAATGCTAAAAAAGGTTCAAAGTTCATTAGTGCATCGAACAACCTACAACTTAAGTCCTCCAAGAAAGGTTTAGAACTTGAACTTTAAACTATAGCAATACTCTATTACTTATTTTGAAGACTAACTTTCCAATTGCAGGTATTGCAAGCATGTGTAATGATGGTCCATCCTCAGGTGAAGCTTCAAAGAAAAAAAATCCCACTACTTGGGTCAAATCCATTTTTCCGATAAATTTTTAAACTCATCATCCCACTTCTCTTCTTTAATACCTTGAAAAAAAAAATACACGTACTCCCTGAGTTCAAGAATCACATAATTCTACACCTTAATCTCAAAGTGACCACGAAGAATAAATTCATTCTAGGAATGAAAACTTAGAAGAACACTTGGAAGATCAAATAGATGAACACTTAGATGATGGAACTTCAAATGAAGACTTTGAAGATCAAACCACGGATAAGCATGCTCCAGTCAACAATTTGAATTAGGTAAAGTATCAAATTTTATTCCACTACCATGTTTTCCAACCTAGATAAATTTAAACTTATCATTCTTCCTAACAAGTTCTTCCCATCTTAAAGTCAATAGAGTCATCCTCTCACTAGGACCCACCATCTTCTTTTCAAGTACTTTTCCTCCAAAGCTTTTTAATATTCCGCACATATATTCTAACAATAAATTTCTTCCAAGTCAACCAAATTGATGTCCCAGATTCACATCAACCATCAACAAGTCATGTTGTTCTTAATCCTAAGGTTAAAAACATCACCAAGGTAAATCTCAATGTTATTCTTAAATACAAAATATTTTGGCCCAACGACAAAAAATGCTAACTTCAATATACTTCTCCAACAATTTCAAGAACTTTCACTAGACGATGACGATGATGATTTTTTTTTAGAGTTGAACATCCTAGTCAATATGCCTTTTTCACCTTTCCTTGATGATTTTCAAATAGGAACGACCGAAGAATAAGATACATTGGCTAAACAAGTGCAATAAGCAAAAGACTTCATCAATAGTCTTTATGATGATGATATTGAAACAGTTCTACAAGATGAACTCGTACATTGTTGATCCAATCACTTGGAGTTCTCCTTGATGCCAAAATATTCTCTGATGAACTTCGACCCAAAATTTCTGAGTTCTATGACTCTTTAGGTCGTGACACTCCTAATTTCTCTTCTGTCCAACAAGAGATCAAGAAAGTTCAAAAGTTAACCACATTCTTCTTAAGTATCTGGGACATGCTTAGAAGCTCTACCACCGAGATCTCTTCGATAAAAAAAGAATTAGCCATAATGGACAAAGAGATAAACAAGTTGAAAGAAGAATTGGCCGAACTACAAGCAAAGTTGGCCTCCAAAAAAGTCAAATAGAAAATAAAATGATGAGACTTATGCCATTTTAAAGAGCTAGACTTCTTTTTCCAAGTCCAAGGCTCAAAAAATTCGAGAAGATCTTGAGCAAGCCAAGAAAAGAAAACCTTTGACCCAACAAATCGTCTTCAAATAGACTTCTTCACGGAAGTTCACAAAAGATGAAATTGCAAAATGAATGTAATTAAGCACTTATTTTTCTACAAACTCTCCTAAGTTCATTAAACTTTTCTTTACTTTTGTACTTGAACTTTAGTTAACTTTCATTTATGAATATCAAAGTTACATCATTGCTACTTTGATCCAAAAACAAACTTCTTAAAAGATTGCCCAAGATCAATAGTATATGTATGCCCCCTCATTTTATTACTTTTATTCAAGAAGAATGAAGTAATAAAATGACATAATTTTGGCCCAAAACATTTTTTTTTGGAAACTTAGCTAGAACCATCGGCCATACATTAATCTTTTTGGCCAAATTTTTCATTTTTCAAGGTTATGTTGTTGAGCCACCCTTAAAAACTTGACTGTCACCTCCGTGGAAAGAATTGCATCATGGCCATAGGTCAAAGCGAAATGAGTAGTTCTAGTACCTGATCTCTAAGATATCCTATAGGCCCACAATGTTTTAGAAAGAATATTGTGCCAATCTCTAGGATTATCATCAATCATCTTCTCTAGAATCCCTTTCAAAATCTTATTATTTGCCTCAGCTTGACCATTTGCCTGAGCAAAATATGGAGTAGAATGAGCTAAAGCAAAGCCATATTCCTTTGCAAATTCTTTCACTGAGTCTCCCATAAACAGTGTCCTTCAATCAGCTGTTATAGATTCTGGAAGACCAAATCTATGAATTTTATCCCCCTTTATAAATTTGATAACCTAAGCCTGACTTACTGCTTTCATTGGTCGTGTTTCCACCCATTTAGTAAAATAATCAATGGCTACAATGATGAAAGTGTGTTGCTTAGATGAAGGATAAAATTTGTCAATTAAATCAATGGTCCAACCATAAAACAACCATGGCTTAATAATAAGGTTTTGTAGAACGGTCAGAAAGTGTTGTACCAAACTATGCTTCTACAAGCAAAACAACATTTGGCATAAGTTATACAATCTTTTAAAATAGTTGCCCAATAGAAAATATGCCTTCGAATCATCCATCTCATCTTCACCCCAGCCTGATGTGCTCCATTCATGGACTTCGGATCATAGGCATCTAAACACTTAAGTAATAAATCATCTTGACCATTCTTATATAATTCCTTATCAAAAAGAATATTATTCACTGCTTGAATCAATGTCTTTTTATCACTAGTCCTGTTCGGGTCATTAAGATATTGAACTAAATAGTATCTCCAATCATTCTCATTTACTTGAATGCATAAAATATCTTTAGGCATACATCTTTCAAATAAAGAAGAAAAAGATTGTTTCTTAATGTTGATTACCCTTTCTTTAAGTTCTCCCGAAATGCGAAAACATGAAGCTATTTGGGCCATCTTATTGGTCTCAACATTTAACTCTCGTTGTATATGTTTGAAGAACTACGTCATCGAAGCTTCTAAGAAGTTGATTAGCTGCTGCATAATAAGGGACTAATGCAAAACTCAAGCATTGGTATTCCCTGAACAATTGTTTCAATACTAAAATAGAATCTCCAATGATCTCAACGCTAGATAGCACCATCTCTTTTAAAATTTATAGGTCGATAAGTAAAATTTCATACTCAGCATGGTTGTTATAAAACTCAAAATCTAATTGGAATGAAAATTGAGTCTTCCATCCTTTTAAAGATTCGAAGAAGATTCCCACCCTAGCAGAATTTTGAGTATTTGAGCCATCAAATTGTACCTAATGATGAAAATTTCGATATTTTTGCCAAAATCTCAGTGAAATATCAGTTTTTATGAGCTGGCAAAATTATTTCCATGTCCCAAAACAAACGGGTAAAATTTCCATAACTTCAGTCAAATTTTTGAAATTTTTGCGATATTTCTATCAAAATTTCCAGGGTAATTGCTTCATGATCTGGTCAAAATTTCTATGAAAATTTAGATTGTTAAATTTTAAAAATATGATATATTTTTATAAAATATTTGATTATCTTTTTAAATTATAATTATTTGTTGATGATATATTTTAACTAATACCATATAATTAGGCGAATTGAAATTTGAAAGCAAAAGTGAAACAATTAGAAAAAAATGTAAATCAATTATTACAATTTAAAATTAAAAAATAGTTATAATTTAAAAAAAAAGATTATTTTGACATAAATTTTCAACAAGTTAAAAAATTATTTGATTAAAAGTTTAAAACTCACCTCACATAATCATATAAAATATAATTTATCTTGTAAATTATCTACAATTATAAAATTGTATTATTTTTTATATTGTAATTATTTTTTTCTACCAATATAATTGCTCATGTGAAGGAATCAGGTATCCATCATCTAGTTTTCAATAAATAAATAAAAACTAATGATGAAAATGAAAGTCATTTTAAATCAATTGAAAGAATAAAAGTTATTACAATTTTGAATATAAAAAAATTATATGCTCCCATTCAAAAATTAAGAATCAACATTGCTTTCTTTTCAATTGAAAGAATAAAAATTATTACAATTTTGAATATAAAAAAAATATTATGCTCCCATACAAAAATTAAGAACTGGCAATGTTTTTTTTTTTCAATTGAAAGAAAAAAATTGGAATGCTTTCAATTGATTTAGAATATAAAAAAAAAAATATTTTTTTTCTTTCCATTAATTTAGAATGATTTCATTTTCACCATTACATATTCTCTTATTGAAGACTAAATCATGGATGCCTAATTCTTTCACGTGAACAATTTTATTGGTAGAGGAAAAAAATGTTTCATTAAATATTTCAAATTTCCAATGATTTTTTTTGTTTGGTGGTTTATCTACTTTTCACTTCTCATTTTTAGCTGTTGCTAGCTTTCTTGATATATAGTATATATATGTATTTGTTTCATGCTATTTATTGGCATTATAAACACTTAGCTTTTCATTGTTTGTCTTTTTATTTCACTGCTTCTTTTTTTCTCCTCTTTAAGTTCATAAATTCCATATCATTGTTCTCGTGGCTTTGCTTATATTTTGACGTCGATTTGTTGTGCGATATTTTTATCATTTTCTACAACCAAAAAATCGGTATGAGTTTGATTTCTTTTAAGTTAATGTATAATTACAATTTATAAAATTCAATTTGTCAATTTACATACTAAGTAATACTATTTTATTGCTATATGAAATGTCATAAGTTAATGGCTAGTGGAGAAAGCAAACATGATCCTACTTGGGAGCCTGGCATTCCAATTGATGGCAACAAAAATGGAACAGTATGCAAATACTGTGGACATGTGATGAAAAGTGGTGAAGTAACACGCCTTAAATATCATCTTATTGGTATGGATTCCTCACACAATGTACAACATTGTGGAAGTGTGCCTCATGAAGTAAAAAGTTACATAGCAGGGTTACTAAAAGGAAAACAAGACCAAAAAAATGAATCGAGTTGAAGAGATTCGTGCAGAATTACGAGGCCAACTTGGTACTAAAGCAACTGATGTAGACAAAGAGTCTGATAATGATATAACATTCCCACATGGAATGGATCCTTAGCAGCAAAAAGAATATCGAGAGGCAATTCGTGCTTCTAGACAAACTGAGTGGGAAAGAAGTCATCTCCATAAAATTCCAGCTGGGGCTCAAAAGGGCAAGTCTAGTAGTCGAGGTAGACCAATAGTGCAATGAACATGGAGTCTTAGAGAACCACAATCAAAGCCTGAACCAAGCTTATACAAGTCATTTCAAGCAAGGAAAAAGAATATAAAAAATCTTTTTTCTGGATAAAAGAAGGTATGGCAAAGCTTATAAGTAAGTTTTTTATTTATGAAAATCTTCCAGCTAATAAAGCAAAATCTCATCATTTCAAAAATTTAGTGGTGGGATGTCAACAAGCAGGGACATGTGTAGAACCCCTACCTCTTATGAGATTAAGACAAAATACCTGGATTTGGAGTTTGAAGAGATAAAAGAATATGTGAACAGTATGAGAGAAAAATGGGAAACTTATGGTTGTACAATCATGTGCGATGGATGATAGGTCCCACAAATATGTCTATCATCAATTTTATGGTGTACCCCAAAGGTAAAACAATTTTTCTTTAAATCTGTTGATGCTTCAAATATGATAAAGGATCATTCATATATATATATATGGCATGTTGAAGCAAGTGATTGCGGATGTGGGGAGACAAAATGTGGTACAGATAGTAACAGACAATGGCTCTGCATTTGTTAAGGCTAGAAAAAAGTTAATTGAGCGTTATCATTTGTATTGGACTCCATGTGCAGCACATTGCATTGATCTTATCTTTGAAGACATTGGAAAGAAGGAGCAAGTGGCCAATGTGATCAAACAAGCTAGAATGATCACAAATTACATCTACAATCACAATTGGTTGCTAGCAAAAATGCGTGAAACTTGCAAAGGAGATATTGTTAGTCCTGGACTTATACAATTTGCAACAAACTATCTTGCACTTGATAGTTTGATTAAAAAGAAAGCATAACTAAAGCAGCTATTCAAATTTAAAGATTGGGCAGGTCACACGTACAGTACATCAAAAACAGGTCAAAAAGTAGAAATGATAGTGTTTGATCATACTTTTTGGTATCAAGCACAAAAGGTGTGTGAATTTTTTGAGCCATTATACAAGCTTTTATGTGTTGTTGACACTAAGGTCTATCCAACAATGGGAGCAGTGTATGAGTTAATGCGTGTTGTTAAAGAGGAACTTAGAAAAGACCATGGTGCAAAGTGGGTTTTAAAGATCATCAATGACAGGTGCGATAAAACTTTAGGTCATCCATTACATGCAACATGTATGACTTAATTCTTAATTTATATGAACTATTTATAGATTTCACATTATTAATTAAACTAAAGTACTTTTTTTCTTTTTTCATAAGCTTATTATTTGAATCCGCAATACCAATATAGATCTGGGGTTGGAGAAAACTCTGAACTTATAAAGGCAATATATGATGTATACTCTACATTAGACCCCAAATCAACTGCAATTGGTCAGTTTGGAAATGAGGTATTGTTTTAATAGTTTGTTAACGTACTATATTTAAAGGGTGTAAAACTTAATTTAATTTATTGTCAGCTTATATATTTCAAAGATGCAAGGAAAGGATTTGCAAAGCCAACAACAATTGCTGCTCGAAATTTGATGTCTCCTAATAAGTCCAATAATATTTCATTTTTTGATAATTAAGTCCAATATAATTATATTTGAAACGACAAAATTTATATTTATACATCTGTTGCTTTATGATAGTTGAATGGTGGGTTATGTATGGCGATAGTGCACCTACTGTTAGAAAATTAGCTATGAAAGTTTTATCACAAACTGCCTCATCCTCTGCTTGTGAACGAAATTGGAGCGCTTTTGCATTAATACATACAAAGCAAAGAAATAAGCTGACATATAGTATAATTGAGAAACTAGTATATTGCTACTATAATATGAAGCTGAAGTTAAGAGATATGGAAGCAAAAGAAGAAAACCAACAAGAATTTGATCCAACAACAATCTTCGATGCTATCGTAGATGATAGTGATGAAGATGGTAACCAAGTATATCAATGGATTAAATCAGTGCATTTAGATGATAATGAAGGAAACTTTGACTCAAAAATTGCTCTTCAAGCTGAAGAATAAGGTATAAATGTTCAAAGAGTAATTGCGCCACGCAATTGACGGTTATCTCACTGCCTTTGAGCTCCATCACCAGAATCTTAGCCATGGCCTCCATCGCCCCCTTCGATGTTGTCAGGAGTATGATATGACCACCCTCACCTCGATTCACCCTGTTTACTACCTCTCTGCAGCACACGAAGTGAGACTCGGTGGGGAGAAAAGGGATTTGACCTTATCAATTCGGAGACATCGGCTTGGACAGAGATGTTATTTGGAGTTGATGAGGGAAAATAGGAGTTGATCTAGGCGGCTACGCGATCAGCTTGAGCAGAGTTGAAGGTGTAGTTGATAACGGCGTTGGCCCCCACCATTGCCAGTTTACTCTCCCCACTACCAGTTAAAAAATTAAAAATGAAAAAAAAATATGATTGACGACGCACATTGTGCATCGTCTTTTAGTGGACATATGACGACACACAATATGCATCGTCTTTGGTGGCTTCCACGATGCACATTTTGCCAACTACGACAGGTTTTGTTCGTCGTCCACCCACCAAAGGCGACGCATATTTTGCCACGTCAGACCATAACACGATGGATTTTGCCCGTCGTCTTATGTGTAAATTAGCCACGTGGATCTAACGTGTAATGGTTATATACGACGCTAAAAAACCGTCGTATTTAATGCTAATGTTGTCGATTTTTGTTCATCGTGTATTCTTAAAATTTTTTACTACGATACTTAAGACGATAATTTCAAACCGTCGTCTAAAGCTTTTCAAATGATGTTTTATGTGCATTGTAAAAAATGAATTTTTTTGTATTGTGAGAGCTGGAAATGATGACTGATCCGGTACCGAGGCCACGTTGTTGGATTTGAATGAAGAGCTTATAAAGAAAAATAAAAGTTATAGCTACAAGGATGCTGCTTGGTGAACTGCTCCAAGATTGGTAATATTTTATACTTCTTTTTTTTTTTTGGGGTCTTGGATGTATTTTTGTCCTTTTTATGTACACATGTTAGTTTTCGTACATACCACCCTTTTTTCAAATTGCTAATCATTTTGTAGTTTCATTTATTTATTTATTTATTACATACTCCCTTTCCTTTAACTCAAATTTTAGAGTTGAAGGTCAACAAGATTTATTTTTCTATAAATGACAAAAATACTCTCAATATATTGTGTAACTTGCCTTTAAATTAACATGTACAAATAAAATTGTTTATTTTAAATTCTGACAAATAAACTTATTTAGAAACTAACTTGTAACAAGATCAAATGATTATTGTTTTCTTTTAATATATTACATTGAGGGTACTTTTGTTATTATAAAAAAAGTAAAACATGATGCCCACCATATTTCAAAGTTTTTAAGGAAAGGGTACTATGTAATAGAAAATTGAAACTACTTGAGTAGTACATGCAGCTTTGAAAAAGAAAAAAAAAATGAAGAAATCAAAGCTATATATATATATATATACATAAAACTTTGAAACTAGAGGGGGAATTGACATAATTTACTCTATATGTTTTTTTATGGGTAGAGACAAAATAAATAAATAAATTGTTTCATATGATTAACATTGTGAGAGAATGTCCCTTGAAACACTTTAGTGGGTCTTGACCACTGGTAATAATATTCACGTCTTGATTGGATCATTTTTTTTATCTGGATACCGACTGTCATTTATTAAAGGATGTTAAATTGTTATATAATTCTCATTGTAATTTTTCAATTTCTGCAAATAGAATTTTACGTGAATTAGCTGGATATGCTTTAATTTTGCCCTCTTTCGTGACCTGAGTGGATGAAGTTCATGTAGCTATATTTTTCTGTCCAAACTACATTTATATTCACTTTCTTAACGAAGTTATGTTTTGCTTAAAAAAAATTAAAAAAAAATAAATAAACATTTGAACTAAACCGAATAGAAAACCTGAAAAAAATGACCATCGCCAGTTGGTAAACCCAATTGGTGAAAATGGAGCGGTCGATGTTAGTTTTGTAAGATCAACGATGTAACCGAATTGACTAAATAATTTTAAAAATAATTATATATTTATTTAAACTCAAAAAAAGAAGATTGAAAACGGAATAAATCGAATAAACCTGAAAAAAAAAATAACAGTCAAGTTTAGACGAAAATGGGAGGGCCACACGAGCACGATACATTAAAATTAAACACAGCACGAATACGGCACGTAATAAACTGTGTCTGGCATAACACGAATCTATAATGAATCAGGCACGGTACAGACAGGTGACATGCCATGCACATCTATAGTTGAAAATTTCTATAATTTAAGAGAAATTTCACCGAAATTTCATGTTTTGGTAGATACCGATATTAATTTCATATTCCAAAAAAAAGATTGAAATTTTTAAAATTTTCACGATATTTCCATGGAAATTTTTTTGAAATATAAATTGTTAAATTTTAAAAATAAGATATATTTTTATAAAATATTAGAGTATTTTTTTAAATTATAATTATTTGTTGCTGACATATTTTAACTAATATTGTATAATTAGGGGAATTGAAATTTGAAAGTAAAATTGAAACAATTAGAAAAAAATTTAAAACAGTGAATACAATTTTAAAATAAAAATAATAGTTATAATTTAAAAAAATTATTTTGGCATAAAATTTCAACAAGTTAAAAAAATTATTTGATTAAAAGTTTCATTAAAAATTAAAAAAATTATTTAATTAAAAGTTTCATTAAACATTTCCATAGTTTTTTTATAAATTTATGTCAATTCTTTTATATTTTTATCGATATCGATATTCTGTCGATATTTCTATCGATATTTATGTATTTTTGACATTCAATATTTTAGTCGATACCAATATTTTCATCATTGGGCACGGTACATACACATGACAGATCAAGCACGTCACATGCACGACACAAACACATGACAAGTCACAGACATACATAATAACAATTTAGATAAAATAAAAAATTAGTACAATCCAAACAATAATAAATAATTTATCATATAAATTCTATTGCATAAATTTTTTTTACAATAATAGACTATGTGAAATTACTCTATTAAAATTTAGAGTTCAAAATTAAAATGGTGATTTAGTTGATTATTTCTCAAATGTAGATTTAACTTCAAATTATTGATTTGGAATAAAATATATAAAATAAAATTATTAACATTTTTTTTTATTTTTTAGTTGTAAATATTTATTGTGTTATTTACCAATTAAAAAATAAACTATATTATTTAATTATTTATTTAATTTATTTTTAATATTTATTTTGAATAATTTATATCATAAAAAGTGTGTAAAATATAATTTGCACGACCACGGACATGATTTGTGTCTGACACGAGCACGGCATATGCCCGACACGAACACAACATGAACAAATAAATATTAAAGTCCATAGCACGTTTGGCACGGTATGAAAATTAAATAAGCCGGTACGAGCATGATACAAAAAATAAATAAGCTAGTACAAATACAGAAAAAGCACAAACAAACTGACTTTTAAATAGACTGGATCAATATGGAACAACTCACTTTACACCGTTAGTCAAGTTAATTGATTTGTTCTTATTTTGATTAAGTTAATAATATTATAATTTATTAATAAAAAATATTTAAAAAACTGAAAATTGACAGAAGCCTTACTATACTTGGTCAGTCTTAGTCAATTTCATAGGTTTAAATCTAAAACTCAAATCAGATTACGATTTGAAAACCAAAATAGTAATTTCATTTTTGATGCTTTTGACCCTTTCCCGGCTGAGCTCCAGAACTTTGTTGAGCTGGATAAGCAGGTTTTTGCTTTGTAATTTTCCTCCTGTTGGAGGTCTTTTGTGTTTAATGCATTGATATATTTACCAAAAAAAAAAAAAAGATAAAAATTGAGGGACGTCCACCCTACTACTCGGGAATTGAAAATGACAATGGATGCTTTCTGGAATGCTAAAAAGACAATGAAATTTTGGCCTATGAAATCCTAATTTTTATCTATCTTCTATTTTTTTAACATTTTTTTTAATCCTCTCACATGGACATTTTTTTTCTTTTTGTGTTAAATCTTATTTTATACAACTATATTTTATGGGAAAAAAAAACAATTGGAGAGGAATTATTTTAATGTAGACCACTTAGAGGGCAAGAGGCATATATCTTGCGAGGATTTAGGTCCTCAAAGGGCAATCAATAAACTAATATCTCTCAAATTAATTGGTTTTTTTTAAACAGTAATATTTTCATAATTATCCATTTGCAATTTCCAAATGTCTTCTCCTACAACCATATTTTTGAAAGTACAGAAAGTATTTTGTGTTTAATTGGAAAGTTCAGAAGGTAAAATGCTATCAACCCAATGATACAAATGGCATCGCTGCAAATAAGCCAAAATCAAAGTTGATTGCGGTTCAAAAACCGAAATCGTTACAAACGTCCGCCCTACTACGAGGGAAGTGGAAATGACAATAGATGTCATCTGGAATGCTAAAAAGACAATGAATATTTTGCCCATAAAGTCACAATTTTTCCATCTATTTTTAACATTTTTGTTTTAACCTTCTCATATGGTCAAGATTTTTTTATGTTAAATTTAATTTTAAACAACCATATTTTATGGGTAGAAAAAGAAAAACACCATCCGAGAGCCTTTATATCCATGTAGACTGCTTACAGGGCAAGAGGCATATATCTTGTGAGGATTTAGGTCTTCAAAGGGCAATTAATAAACTAATATCTTTCAAATTAAGTCCATTCTATATAATTGTTTTCTGTACAAAAAAAATATATAAAAAAAAAACAGTAATATTTTCATAATTACCTTTTTGTGATTTCAAAATGTCTTCTCCCACAATCAAAATGCCATGTGAATTGTTTTAACTTTAATTGCTGCTTATTTTCTTCATCATGTCTAGGGGTGAAAATTGGTTGGTGTTGCTTACTTATTCAAGGCTTTTAACTAGTTATTACAGTTGATTAACATGTTCTCTTAATCACGTTTAGAGAGTCACAGACAGCCAGAATTTTGAATGAATAGGGGCACTTAAGAAAATTTATAGATTTATAAAAACCAAATTTATAATACTTAACTTGCTATTGAATTGCAACCAAGCACTGCTTAATCTCAAAAGTTTTGACTTGTGATAGATGGATTGGAATTGAGTTATATACTTTAACATTAACAAATTAAAAATGATCATTAATGAATTTATGTTTTTCTTTGTTTTTACATATATATGCAAGTATTTTATTATAATAAGTAAAATTAATAAAATTCTTAATTTTTTTTTTATGCTGTATATATGAGCTGATGTATTGAACATCTTAAACTTTATATAATTAGAGTGAAAATTTGTGGAATATAATACTAACAATTAACAATCCTCACAATTTGTCAAATGAACCAAACAAAAACAAAAACTACTATACAAACTAGTTTTGAAAGTTTTACATACAAATATTGGAAAATTGTGCTTAGCATTATAATATGGCAATTACAACCAATAGAAGTTAATAATAAATTAAATTCTCAATCCTAATTATAGATTAAATCAAATTAATTGATAACTTTTGTGCTCCTTTATAAAAAAAAATAAACAAAAAACCATTACAACCATATTGTGTAACTTTAAAAAAAAAAGATAAGTTTACACACACTAATAAACATTTTGATAAGATAATATTGTTCTCTATCCCAAATTATTTTATATAAATGTATAGATAAAATAATAAATTAAAAATAAAATTTAAGACCTAAATTTTTAATTAAATAAAAAATATATTCAATTTAAATGGAAATTTAAAAAGAAAAAAAGAAAAAAAATAACTAAGAGAAATTTGTTTTCTAATCAAACTTAATCATGAGGGCAAATCAATACAATTTCAAAAAGAGTTATAAAACAACCAGTGATAGTCCCATATTCTAAATTCAAAACCTGGCCATTTGAAATCTAGCATGATGGCAGTAAATTCATATTAAGATGATCTCAAAATTTTCAAGATGGCCTAGCAGTAAATTCATATTGATTACCTAAACAAATTTATATATTTTTATTTTGCACCAATTCAGTTGATAATAATCAAGTTTAAGATTCTAAATTTAAAAACCAACTACTGAAATCTCCCTCCAAATAAAAATAAATAAATAAAATCAACTAAGAAGTTAAAAAACAACTAGCTCAGACACCAAAATTCACCACAGGTGATAGCTTAGCTTAGTGATAGAATGTTTAACATTCACATCTGAGTTCAAAAATTAAAGTTTAAATTATTATTATTTATTATTTATTTTTTATTATTTATTTTTTATTTTTTATGAATTGAAATTTGAGTCTTAGTATACACTGTTATTGTATTAGATAGTATCATATTGTGATACCACATAATGCAAGCTTTATAGTTTAATGCATATAATATTACAATTATATATACAGAGCTTCTCTAGTTTAGACATCCAGATGAGAGTTCTGCCCAGATCGTCACAAAAAGCTGATTTTTGGTATTTGTCACAAAAAAAATAGACATTTTGTGACAAGACCAGCCTGGAATATCCTTCCTAGATACTCTAGGGAGGCCCTACTTATGGATGATTTCTTTGGATTTCTAATTGGTCGTCCAACAAAATCGTCCTTAGTAAAGGGGTTTATTCAACACAAACAAAATAAAATTTTAAATATGCAAGAGAAATAAAAATCTAATAATATAACCAAAGTGCAAAACAGTAAAATGAGAAATCTAGTTCATACATCAGAGCCAACTACAACAGATGTCATAAAATAAAGGTACAGACCTAAGTATCGAAGTAAATAAAGATAATTCTCATACGTGATAACAGAGTCTGAATTATAAAACTACGAATAAAAATAAGTCTACAGTGATAAAGTTTAGAACAATATGATAAAGATAAAGATATATGACAGAGCAACGAATGCGAGGAAGAAGTGAATCTCAAGGCCAACCAGTAGACCTGTCAACCATAGCTAGGACTTAGGGAACAAATTTAAAAACAAAAAACAAAATAAAAAAAGTGAGATATATGATTATCCTTGTGAGTGTCCTAATATCTAGAAAATAGTCATTTACAAAAAAAATTCTTTTTTTCAAAACTTCATGATCACTTTTTTAAAAAGTTCTCTATTTTGCTAATGATTTCACAAAACTTGTTATTTATCCCAAATGTATTTTTCTAAACAAAACTTTCAAAGGATTATAATCAGAAATTTAAATCACAGTTTAATAACAACATTTTCAATAAATAACATTTAAGCATCAATTTACTAAACTCGTCATCAGTCATATAAAACCACATAAAACCATAAAATCATTAACTTCGTCATCTCAATACAGTTGCCCATGAGGCATATAAATCGTAAAATATCCAAAATCCAATATAATACTTGTGCCATACAACATACCAACGTGCAAGGGATCCTTAGCATCTTGAAGACATCATAAGGCGTAAGAGATGGGGAATATTCATCTCAACCTTTCAACATCTCGAAAAGCGTTGGGGTCAGAGTCTCATCAACTCTCTCTAGACACGTGTCTACAATATAAAATGTCTAATAAGCGTGTGTAACCTATCAATATCATCATTACCAATGGTACTACCTGCAAAATCTCTTTGCCAAACATTTTCATATTAAAATCGGTTTCCCAAGAACCAATTAAATCTCATTTCCTCAAAAAATTCAAATCTTTTGGAAATAACTCAAATATCCAAACTTTATTCTTTATTTATAAAACAAGACTGAAATTTTATAAAATTATGACTTTATTCAAAGACTTCCTTAAATTGCAAATCGAGTCCAAAACACTTTAAAATTGCTAATTTAGCAAAACTTGGAAATTTCAAAATAAAATTCAATCCAATAAAATTCAATAATTTCAATCTCCAATAATTCCATAAACCAACAATTATATGCTTGACTAAGTAAAACACATATGCAAATTTAATTAATTATATAATTAATAATAACAACAAATATGCAATTAAAATTCAAAAAAAGCATAAAATCAAACCATAAATCAATAACCATGCAAATCACCCAAAATAATATTTATAACATAAGATTGTATTTGGTGACGGCGATGAGGCTTCAAACTCCCCGAATTATGGTGGATCTAGGTGGATGAGGTGGCTGCCAAAGGTGTTTTATTGCAAATTCAAGCCCGTCTGTCGTTGGCCACTAGTAGTTTTCTAGCGACACAATCGATACCATCGTGTAGAATGCCATGAGAGCTTTCAAACAATACAACCTTCAATTCTCACTCGCTGCCATTAGGAAAATATGACAAAAGAAAGTGGCATGATGGAAAAATGCATTTCACTTTTTCTCTCTTAACAAGGTTAAAAATGATGAACAGTAAATTTGCTTAGAAAAATGTGTAAATATTGTCTTTTATAGACTAAAATGGCCTTTAGCTGGTGATAGTTATAACTCACTAAAATTATACTAGATTACAACTAAAAAAAGTACTTAAAAATATCATTTTATTTCCAAAAGAGACATATATAAACTTAAAGTCTTATCCATAATTTAAATTACAATTTTTCTTGTCCATAATTAATAATCTACAACTTCAATTTGGACGTCCCGCCAGTCTATGGACCTCCTGGTGATAGCCTCTACGCATAAAGTTCGAGCAAAAAATCACCCGAATAAAAAGTTAGTATTGCACCTCCATCTAGTCAACCTAATCCAATTTCTCAAACAAGTAATGAAATAAATTCAAATCGTCATATTTTGTGACTATTTTTTTAGATTCATCAAAAAAGGCTAGCTTTTTGTGACTATCTGGATGGTTCTCCCATCTAAACATACAGACTGGTGAATTTATATATGTATATATATATATATATATATTTTTGTTAATTCCATTTACACCCTCGATGTTTGGCTTAATTACAACCCGCACTGTCTGATGCGGAACCCCAAGCTTAAAGAAACTGTAATCCCAACACACAAGATGATATGGAATAAACCCTAGGTAAAATTCCGCCCTATAACACCTCTAGATAACAATTGTATCTAGCAACACTAATTAGAATGCAAAGAATGAAATTCAAATTCGCAACAAAGTAAATACCTTTGATAAGAAGATCAATTCCTAATGCAACAAGTAGAAGAAGAACTATCCTCACTTGGAACACACAAGTCTTGTTGAAAACAAAAATATATTCTATTTAATCAATCATCCAAGTTGTTTTTAACAAGCTAGTAATCTCCCCTTTATATGGGATAATTTTACGAACACCCCCTGACTTTAGACCCTAATTCAAATTAGACCCCCAGGTTCCGTATAATTCAAAAACACCCCCTACACCGTAAAAAGTCAGTAACTCTGACGGTGTCAGAGTGCTAAATGACATTAATACCTTTATTCTAATAAAATAATAATAAATTTTAAAAAAAAATTGGTTTTTTTAAAAAATAAAAAAATTAAATTATCTTTTTCTTTCTCTCTCTTATATTTTTTTTCTCTCATTTTCTCTTTTCTCTCCCCTCATTCTCTCTCACTCTCTCACAAAAAACATTTTTTTTTTCTTTGGTCTGCACCAATTCGAAGAACCAAGCCAAAAAAAAAATTATATTATTGAAAGGGAAAAAAAGAGAAAGAAAGGAAAGAAAAAAAAAAAGAGAAAAAAAAATGTGGTGCGGGGAGAGAAGAAGAAGAAGAAAAATAAGAAAGAAAGAGGAAAAAAAAAAGAGTTGGCCAAACAAGAAAAAGAAAGGGAAAAAGGAGAACGAGAGGAAAGGAAAAAAAAAAAAAAAGAAACCCTGGGGGGGGAGGGAAGGAGAGAGGAAAAAAAAAAGGAGTTAGCCAAACCAAAAAAAGAAAGGGAAAAAAAGAGAAAGAGAGGAAAGAAAAAAAAAAGAAAAGAAGAAGAAGAAATGATCGTGGGTGCGAGAGAGAGAATAAGAAGAGGAAGAAAAAATGAAAGAAAAAGAGATAGAAAAGATAAAATTAAATTTTTAGAATTTTTTTAAAATTTTTTATATTAAATGACTGTTATGCCCTTTTGCTGTTAAAATTAACAGAATTTCACTAACGGCAGGGGTGTTTAAGGAATTTTCAGAATCTGAGGGTCATATTTGATATTATACTAAAAGTTAGGGGGTGTTCGTAAAATTATCCCCCTTTATATAGATATTAGGGTTAGGTTAAGAATCAATCTAGACCATAAAATAATTAGGAAAGTAATTCTAAGGCTAAAAACTAACCCTAAATAAATATAATCCGAAAATAGAAATAATTACAAAACTACCATTATAATCTGGAAATAGCAATAATTACAAAACTGCCATTATAATTCGAAAATAGCTAAATTACGAAATTGCCATTGTAATCCGAAAATAACTAAAATTACGTCGTTTTATCTTTGCAACTCCCAAGCAGCATTACCACCTTCATTCCTTGCTTGGACATCATGCTTAAATCATCATTATGCCTCATAAAAGTGTTTGGATCATGTGGATACTTGAATCGATCTTCATCAATTATTCTCTTCACAAGTCCAAGCATTCCTGCTTTGACCTTCTTAGCTCGAGAACGCTTCACTGGTCCACTTGGCAGCACAATGTCTTCACCTCGAACATTCATGCTAAAACAGCGCTCGATTCCCACATCATTCCCTCCCTCCTCAAAAAGATACGTCCTTGAATATGCATCCATGTCAAAAGGAGAAAGATCAGCAACATTGAATGATGCAGACACATTATACTCACCTGGAAGATCAATTTTGTATGCATTGTCATTGATCCTCTCGAGAACTTGAAAAGGTCCATCGCCTCTAGCATCCAACTTAGACTTCCTTTGGTTAGGAAACCTTTCATTCCTCATGTGTACCCAAACTCAATCTCCTGGCTCAAATATCACTTGCTTTCGCCTCTTATTTGCGGTTATTTCAATTTTATTAATGGTTTGGGGTTATTTCTCTAGGTATTTTGTCTGCATTTCTTTTATACTTTATCTATGGTTAAAGGCTTGGGTTTTGGTCTTTGGTTTTTGGGTCTCTGTTTTATTTTTTATTTTTTCTATATTTTAGTTTAGGCAGGGGCTTGAACCAATATTTTTTACATTTCTCTGTTTTGAGCTTTTTATTGCTTGTTTTGTTTTCAAGCTTTGTTTGTATGTTGATAAAACCTAGGTGTGTGTGTTTGTATGCTAATATATTTTTAGTCTTTGAACATGTTTCCTTTGTCTGCTTTTCAATGAATATGTGTTGAACAATTTGTTAAATGATGTTTGATTATTAGTTATTTGTTTATTTTTAAGATTGCTAAAAACGTTATTTGAGATTGTAAATTATGATGTTAGGGGAAGAACAACAGCCGTTTTGGGTAGATCATGATGAGTATAGTCTCATCAATTTGTTATATGATAGTAAAATTCTTACTTGTTGTATTAGAGTCCAAATGGGAGAAAAGATAATAGTCTTAGTTAGGTTATCTTGGACTGCAGGAGATAGTATATATATGGAAGACGATGTGGACTTATTAGAGTTATTTTCAATGTTCAAGGAACATGGGATTGGGAGAATCAAGTTAAGGTAAATTTTGTACCATTAGCCACCTTAGACCCATATGATGACCCAAATAAGAATTAATCTAAGAATCCAATTGCCAATCAAATAGGTATCATTCTCACTGATCCTAAAGAAATGCCAACCTCATATAAAAATATCATTGAACCAGAGCTTGGACCAGTGAACATTTATGACCACTCCCTTTCCCCCTTCTCTCTTTCTCCCAACCTAAATTTCAACCTGAAAGTGAATCAGTTACAAAAAAACACCATAACCTGAACTAGATCCTAAATCCGTTAACATTTTTTAACTTCCCGACTAGAACTTGAAAGTGAACTAGTGAAAAAAATTGCACCCTAACCTGAACCTAAGCATGAATATGATCCTGAAACCTCCAAACTTGAACTAGAACAAATTTCCCCTTTTAAACCTGACCTTGAATGAATCATTGTCTGAATATGAAAAAAAAGGTGAAAGTGAGAATGAGAAGCTTCAATGGAATGAAGGAGAAGATTAAAAGCAACCTATATTTGTAGATGAAAAGGATCTACAAGTTCTTAACTCTGACAATGATTTTGACTTTGAAAGTTATGAGTCAGATGATGGTGATAGACTTTTGGGCAGTAACTCTTAAGAATGAAACCTTACTGCTAGGATGTCTAGGAGGATAGTGAGAAATGTTTAAACACATAAGGATGATGGAAAGCCCTACTTGTGTCAAGGATTGATTTTTGATAATGTGGCCAGAAGTGGAAGTTAATTGGTGCATCCTCCAAGAAATATAAGGAGGCTTGAAAAGCCAAAAAATGGCAAGGAAGAGGGATGCTAATGAAGTTGCTGGTAGGCCAAAAAGGTATGTTGACTTAGATGTAGGATATGCAAAGTCATTAGCCAGAACAAAAGAACATATCCTAAGGCTCCTAAAAATGCAAAAAGACAGAGAACCACACATGTAATTTTAGTGTTGTTAAGATTTTTTTTCTACAAGTTGATAAAACTGAATAATAATAATTGATTTTTATGTTGCGAACTTAGCAAAGTGATGGAGAGTAGCAGCAACAGAACAACAAAACCATGGGCAGCAAGAGCAACAGCATAAAAGACCAATAATAACAGCAAGACCACCAGCATCAACAATAAAAGGTGTATAAGCTCTCTATATATTTTGAAATCAGGTGCACAAATTATGTTAGACAAATTTTATGTTAAATTTTGATTCGTTATATTTATATACAATTTGCTTGGACAGTTTGATGATTGCATATTGTAGAATAGGTATATCATAAAGGGCTGTGTCAATATATTTTTATTTTTTGGATACATCACACATATCATTGTATACAAAAGTATCTAGTGCAATCATTTTTACTTATGTGAATGGCATGAAGGATGAAAAATGTAAAACGCCTGAAAAATATACATTACACATAATGCAAATAGGACAATGGATATGCCAAAAAATAGTATATTTACAAGCATTATCATCTTCAAACTATCTTATATTGCTTCTAAATTTGTCAACTTGTTCATCTTTGCTCCTTACTGTTTGCATCATCAAGCATATTAAATTCTTCTTTATTTGGTGCCCAAAAAGCATAATAGTTGTATTTTCCATGAAGGCAGGAAAAAAAGCTTTGATTGATTGCTGATAGATTCATAAATCCTTATTCTTGCATTCTCTCCACAATAGCACTTTTCATTTTTTAAATTTGATTATACTTGCATTAACTTCAATACTTCCACGTGATGCTTGCATTTGTTTATGAGCAATTTCTATGGCATTCTGAATTTTGAAATAGTTTTGTGGTCATGAACTTTGTTTTGATAGAATTGTAATGTCTATGAGAAGTAAAAATGAGCAGGTTGAGGACATATTTTTAAAAGAACGAGGAATGACAAATTTTACACAGTAGCTAAAACTGTTACTAGCCGTTGGATTGCAACGGCTCCAACCCATTTTCAAATATTTGAACTGTTTTTCAATATTTTATTTTAGGGATAAATGCACTTTAGTACCCTGTAGTTTGTTAAACTTTCACATTAGGCCTTCAAGTTTCAAATGTTTGTAGTTTGCTAAATTTTTACATTAGGCCTTCAAGTTTTAAATGTATCACATTAAGCTTCAAATTTACATTTTATGCCACATAAGCCTTCAAGATTCAAGTGTATCATATTAAGCTTTCAATTTACATTTTATGTCACATTAGGCCTTCAAATTTCAGGTGTATTACATTAAACCTCTAATTTACAATTTTTTGCCAATTTTCAATAATATAAATAAAAAATCATCTAATTTTTTTTTCATCTAAAACTTTTTATTTCATCCTAAATTAATAAAAAAAAATTATCATGAATTTTTTTATCCTATATATTTTTCATCATGATATTTTTTTTATCCTAAATTGCTAAAAAAATTATCATGAAAATTTATTTAATCTTATCTTTTTTCATCATGAATTTTTTTTTTTAGTTAGGATGAATAATTTTTTTTGGAGGAATAAAAAATAATTTTTTACAAAATAGAAAGTATTAAATGATAAAATTAATTGTAGTGCTTTTTATTTAAAAATAAATAAATTCTAGAAGGTTTTAAACTACATTAATTATTTATTATGGCATAAAATATAAATTGAAAGATTAATATAATACACTTGAAGTTTGAAGGCCTAATGTGATATAAACTGTAAATTGAAGGCTTAATGTGATATACTTGAATCTTGAAAGTCTAATGTGACATAAAATGTAAATTTGAAACTTAATGTAATACATTTAAAATTTGGAAGTGTAATATAAAAGTTTAGTAAACTATAGAATATTAAAGTGCATTTATCCCTTAATTATATAAGAACGATAAATATATATTATAATAAACCTAATTCATCTTGTTTGCGTGCTACTTATAAATTTGAAACGTTGACCAAAAATTAAAAATCGATTTTATTTTATAAATAGATTTGAAGCGTTTGGCATCCACGAGAAGCCCATCTAAAAGCCATTAATAGCGTCAGTCGAACCCACGCATTTTAGTCCTAATTCCAAACAGACCTTACCCATGACGTCATGGAAAATGTTCTACCCAAATTAATTCCCAAATTTTCTTTTTCTCAAAAAAAATAATTAAAAAAAATCAAACTAGAAGCCACCTCGATATAGCATTTTCAATTAGCAAAACTTTTCCAAACTCCGAAATTCTAAAAATATGAAGAAAAAAAGAAGAAAAAGAAAAGAAATTCAAAACTCCATTATATTCCAATAGATTTACTTATAAGAATTGAATTGGTTTCAATTTGTTCAAGAACTATAATTTTAAAAATAAGCTTGATAAAAAATTATAACTCTATAAATGATGATAATTCTTTACAACAGTCTAGTGCCAAAATCATTATTTTTTTACAAATAGTTATGTATTTATTAAATCCTTCATCCCCATTTCGATTAACATATTGACAAAATACTATATTTCAATATGAAATAGTTCTAATGAACACCAAAGTAATAAATTTGAAATAAAAAGTAAAATAATAGACAAAACTTATTGCGTGCAAGCTCATTTCCTAGATGGCAATTCAAGTTGCTCAGCATTTTTCTACAAGCAGAAAAATGTGCATACAATGGTAATGCTACATTATTTTTTACTATTTCTATTACCTATGTGTAATGTGAGTTTTAATTATTTATAATCACAAAAAATATGATTTGATCATAAAAATAAAACATATTGGCCTACGAAATATTTATAGAAGATTCACTTATGAGTGATAAATTGTATCACATCATCCATACAATAATTGTATATAAAATTTCTCCTATCAAAAGAGCATTGCTATAAAAATATACAAATACATAAAGAAATTAATTAAAAAGAAACGGATTTCGACTCTTGATTGAATGGAATAGTCCATAACCGCTTTGATTTAATAATTTTTAATTTTCATTAGCTTCTCCTTTCAAGCAGGTGAAAAACCATTCTATTTCTTTTATTTTTTAGTTTGCTTATAATGAGTCTCTCTGCACTCGATGTGCACTTGGGGAGAAGGGTTGAATTGCAAACTATATTTAATCAAATTTTTAATTTTAGTAACACAAAAGGGGTTAACACCATTTTATTATTTTACTAGAAATTCTTATCTTATTTAAAGACAACAATTGATACAAATATCAATCATTGATGAAAATAACATCATTTTAGTGTTACTGTAATTTTTTCTTTCTTTTTAATTTGAGCTTTCAACAAATCTGAAAATCAGATCTATTTAATTGACACTGGAATGATAAAAGCTATTTGAGATTCTCATCATTTTATTGATACAATTTCTTGAAGAAGCTGAAATGGCTGATTGAATTTGGACCAGTAAAAGATACAAACAATAAAATATGAATTGCCGCAGATAAGTATTCCCCCTTCTTTCTCAATAAAAATAAATAAATAAAAGTACTAGAAGAATAATACAAGCAAAATACATATACTTTTATATCTAATGACTAGTTCGTAATACACTGTAAGCATACCTTAATGGGGGAGTTTTAATAATATCAGCACACTATATTTTTCTTTTCTTTTTTAACATTATTAACAGAAGTTCGGTATGTAAAATTTACTCAACAAAAGAAAAAGAAGAACATCGATATAGATATTATGAACCTTGTGATATATGCTTTAGGTTATGATGAACTTGGAAGCCTCAGGTTTTCTTGCAGCCAAGTTGGACCCTGCGAACCTTCATTCTTCCATTTTCTTGCAGCCAAGTTGGAACCTGCGAACCTTCATTCTTCCATTCAATGCAAGAGCCAAGACGTCGTATTCCTCCACATACCATAGCTCTGACACCACCGCCTGAATTACAATAGTAGGACCAGTGCCATGATTATAAGCAACAAATTTAATATGCATTTATAAACAGAACACAAGGGGGGGAGAGGAGAGAGAGAATTTAAAATAGAAAGAAGTAATTGCCTGACTCCTAAAGAACAACTACCACGTAAATCGACTCAGTTTGTTTCTATCACAAACTTACAGAGGTTTTTCTCTTTAGATATCTAAATACCATTCAAGCAATCCTCTTAAGACAAACCATGATCATTTTGATTTCTAAGAAAGTTCACCCATTTTTCTGGGAGAAGCAAAAGAAAATGTCAAACCATGGGAAAAACAATAATAAAAATTATAATGTTCGAGGATTGATAGTAGTACTGCCCATCAAAATTCAATTATTTGCCAAAGCTCCTTTCAATGGTCTATCACTAAGACAACTTCCATTGACAAATATAGTTGCTTTATCATGCGACCACAAGAACATACCTATCTTATATTTTTATCTGGAATAAAAGTTTTCTTAGTGAAAGTTGTCTACCCTATCTTACCATTTAAATTTAATATTATATTTTAACAATTTTTTGCTGTTATATTAATATATATATATACAATTTTTTTTTTTTTTTTCAGAAAACGTATGTTGGTCAAAATTTTAGATTGCTTCATACAATATAACTTAGAAATGCAAAAGTGATTGCATGCCACGATTTTATTAGCTACACTTAAAAAACTTATTATATATCATTCTAGCCACCAATTGATTATTTCTCTCTACAAGTTGTCTACTAAAAATAAACCTATGCTGAAACATATATGAACATGGCAAATTTAATCTAGGAGAGATGAAACACCTACAGTTGCTATGGCATGCCGGGTATATAAAATATCAAAATATCCAATATGTTATTTACAGGAATCCGTAAATCCATTCTATCATTCTACTTCTTGAGAATGATTTTTCCAAATATAGGCCTTAGAAACAAAATAAAAAGAAATAAAAAGAAAGAAGTTTCATCCCTATGTTTTACAGAATCATGACCCATTCCACTGCATGCTACTAGACCAAACAGAATCATGACCCATTCCACCACATGCTACTAGACCAAATACTTCAGATTCAATTATTTACGAAATCAGAAATACTAAAATACCAAGTTATTATGATTATAAAAGAAGAATAACATACCTTAAAACCTTGAAGTTGATTATTTAGCCGAGTAACTAGTTCGTGGAAGAACTGGATTTCATCTGAATTATGCTGTTTCTGAACAACAATGCTAACTTAATCACAGAGCAATAGAGATGTAAATCAAGTAAGAAAACAATGAGAAGCTAATCTCAAAACTGAATAAAACACATTTGTTACAGATTAATTTTTCATCCGCCTAGACCCATATTTAACCAACTTTAACACACCAAGCCAGTGCAAGCTAAGGGAAGTTTTTTTTTTCCTCTCTCTCTCTCCCTAAGTGGCAATTCAAACTTCAAAATTTATATACTGCTAAAGCTTTAGTTGCGCAAGATTAAAAGCAACCCTCAAGAGGACCAAAACCCGACCTGCTCAGTTGCAGTCTAGGATGGATAAAAAAATATAAGGCGATTATTAATATCAGTTAACTGCTAGAAAACTTGATAAAGCCATGCAAAGAAAGCAAAGCAAGAAAAAGATGAGAGAGAGTGAGAGAAACAATTGTACAAAGTTATACCCCACTTCCACATATCTAGCCTAGGATCAAGTGTGGACAATTTACTTTTATGGTCTGACACAGCTAATCCAACATGAGAAAAAGGAGAAATGAACAAAAAAAAAAACAATGTTCACAATTATACAAACTAAACTTCACATTATATCGTCCAACCCATAGCTTGAACAGCATAATAATCAGTTCGAGTGTATGACAGGTTTTTGTTTCAACACTTTCTTTTGAAGCAAGCGTCATATAATAAACTCTTAGAAAAGTAAACCAGGCCACAAATTTGCTATTTGGTATCATAGAAGCTTTTATACAAAAATATTTATCAGTAAAAAAAAAATTGTTAGACAAAAATAACAAGTAATGTTAAGCAGAAAAATTTAAATAGACAAGTGTTTGAAAATTAAAGACTCCTTTAAGCACTACCGTCGTTGATGCTTTGGGCCGACCAAGAAGTCTTGCAAATGATGTGTGAAGAATTGCAGCATCATACTGCAGAAGAGAATGACTGCACATTAGTCAGCGAATTATGGATTTAAATTTTAAGCAGCAGGTAATAGAAAATTACAAGCTGATTTGTAATCAGATTAAACCAGCAGGAAAGGAGAATATTTATTAGTAGCTTGCATGAAGAACCAATGGACCATGGCATAATAATGCGACTGAGTTGCAACAGAAATGAGTTTGCTACATGTAATAACCAGAATCTCTTAAACTAGAAGGAAAAGATGGATATATATACATATATATATATATATATACATATATATTCAAACACTATTTTACTTAAGGCGGCCAAAGGGTAGGATATACATTTTTGGAGCATGTCATACATAAAATGTCAAAGTTTAAGGGTACATAACTATTGAGGGGAATATTCTAATTGATAAAACTACAGGAAGAATGTTTCAAACTTTAGGGGCCCAACATGCATCAAACCATAAAAAAAGGAAGGCTATGTATAAGCCAAAAAGGCCAATAAAAGAATAAAAATAAATTTAAGGTAACATCACTAAAGCAACCACAATTATTCAGCTATAAACTTGCAAATCCAACAAGTAGCTCAAATCATTGGTGTGCATTTGTATATTTGGTATGTCTCAAGACATTGGTATATTTCTTCTGGTTAGAATTAACAAGTGATAGAATATAATAATTAAAGCTCTTCCACTAGATGAAAAGAAATAAGATAATTAAATGATCCTTACAAGTTGCTTTTCTGGTGCATGTGGAAGAGCAGCTCGTAGTTTAGCACGAATGGTTACTGGATCTGGACCAGAGATTACCTACACCAAACAGTTATACCTTTAAAGTGAAACCATGGTTGGACGTCTTTGTAAAATACATGAACAGAGAAGAAAGAAAAGGTGTTGCTATTTAGTTAATTTCTATCCCACAATAAGCCAATCTTTATCGGACAAATTCATATCTGATCTTTTCTTTTTATGACTAAGAACATGGAAAAGCAAAAGCTTCTCTGGAGAAGTGAATATTTCAAAGCCATTTCTAACATGAAGTGCTGAATCGAAATATAGTAAGAATATATCAAACGTTATAGGGAGTTCTTAAAAAGATGAAAAAACTGTAAGACAGAATAAAATAAACTAAACAGAGCCTGGTCTTTTTAAGTGCAGAAATTTCATATGCTTAACTGTATAACTGGGGGTGAATAAATGTAAAAATTCTCAGTAAGATTCCATTGAATTATATCCAACCCAACCTTACTGTATATTATTATTTATAAAAATAAAAATAAAAAGTTAGCTGCCATAAATAAAACAGAGAAATGCATGTCAAACGCATATTTTACTTTTTGACTTCATATTATTATTGCTTTAAGTGCCCATTCTAGATTAAATTCTGAACCTGGCCCTGAAATGTAAAATCAAGTTCACACAGTTATCCTATAACAAGGACGAACCGCTTATTGCAACTGATGTAAAAGTTATACTCAATGGCAAAAAATAAGAATTAATTCTAAAGGTCAATGACATATCTGCTCAAAGAGAGATAGAATCTTTAAATCAACACAGCTAATCTGCTTACATGCACTAAGACAGGAGGAAAGTAACAGAGAGTAAATAAGTTAAAGAAGGAACCTGCCAACATCCGAGAAGCACACCTGTTGAAGTTAAGACCACTCTATCCAAGACAATTCTTAAAGAGCAGAGTTCCTCAGCAACCACACCAACTGCATTTGCTTCGACTTCTATCTAATAACATAAAAAAGGTTTGAATCTTAACCAATATTCCAACAGAGAAGAAAATATAGAAAACACATAAATACACTCCAAAATGCAGTTTACCTCATCCTCAGTGGCAGGAATAGGTACAATATGATGTGAGGCATGAAACATACTGAAATGGTATAAACTTGAGTTCTGAAACCAGATAGCTGACCAGGATGCACACAAATGTAAGCAAACCAAACATATTGTGGTAACCCAAAAAAATGAAGAGAAAATTAAAGATTTTGAATATTTTATCCCAAGTAAAAATACTTCATGCAATGATAAAATAATTTACCCAAATGGAAACATTAAAAGAAAAAACAAGCATCAATGCTGCACATGTTGGCCAGAAGAAAAGCTTACATTTATCAAAGTACGGATTAAAAATTTGTTTCACAGCCTCCCTGCAGCAAGCCAAAAACGAATTAATGTCTCAAATTTTCACTTACAAACGGAAAAAAAAAAAAAAAATTAATTCCAACAACAGCCCCCCTTGAGCTCCATTTTAACAATCTTAGCTTGAAGCAAAATGCAGTTATCAACCCTTTGCACAAAGTTGTTCAAGTTTCATGCCACGATTAGCAAAAACTAGCAATTGTGCCTAGTCATATCACTTCCAGTTTAACACATTAATAAATCTATTCCCAAGTCCTAGAATCATCGACATATATACACGTTGCAATATTAAGGTGGATCGCACTTATAAGGAAAACCCAATAAACAACAAAACCGTAAGGACCAAAACTATATGCTTACGAGATTGGCTGAGAATACTCTGTGCCTAGATACAATACGTTAGCACGAACAGGAGGATTTGCAGCCTACACAAAAAGCCATAAATCACAGATCAAAGAAGAATTTTTTTACTAAATATGCTCTTCACTAGCTATACAGAACAAATTCAACTAAATATTACTACATTACCTTAAGCACAGGCGCTACAGATCCATCCTTCATAGTGAAAATATCCGAAAGCGACAAAGATTGAGACGTCTCACCGTCCTTAAGAAACAACGCTCCATGCTCATCCAAATCCCTAGCCATATTATCATACAATTTCGACCTTCGCTCCGCATTCGAAACCGAAGAGTCTGAAATAAAAAAAATAAAAATTAATAAAAAAAAAATCATCATCAAAACGACGGAATCAATAAAAATAAAAAATAAAAAAAATATTTCGAGAACCAAACAGTAGAGGAAGAAAATGAAAACGATTTGGGAGGGAGAGAGAAAACCTGAAGAAGAGGATTGATCAGCATTTTGAAGGGCCATTTGGAAGAGAGTGTAGAAGACGGTGGCGGAGATGAACCAGAGGAGCAGTACGGTCTTGGTGTGATTCCACTTCCACCAGTTGGAGGAGACTCTATCCATAAACGGTGACTCACCAGTGCACCGTCCCTTTTGTTTAGCCCAAGCCCCGTGCGTTTGATTTAAGCTAATGGCCAGTAAACTAGATCTGGCAAAATGTTACACGACACTAAACTACACTATAATTTGTGAATTTAAATCGGGTTGATATCAGTGTTACACGATAAGACACGATAAAAAAACGGATTAAAACAGATTGGAACACGTTAACACGATGGATCACGATAAAATATGATAAGAAAAATATTAATTTTATTATTTTATTATAGTAAATTTTTTATATTATTCTTTTTAATTTTAAAAAATTATAAAATTTATATTTTATTTCATTCGAAAATTATAATTTTTATATCTATTTATATATTAATATTTTATTTAGATTTTATCTTTTTTATTACATATATTGGATATACAATTTCAGTTTGATTTATAATATTTTAAATATTTTTAAATTAATTTTAGTTTATTTTATAATATTTTGAATATTTTTAAATTTATAATTGAAATGCATATTTTATTTTTTAGTCACGATAAATATTTAATATAATTTTAATTCATCATATTTTACATATTTTAAATTAACAGTTATTATTTATGTTGAATTTTAGTATGTTAATATATATTTTTTTAAATGTTTAACATATCATTTGAATATTTATTTAGGCTTAATAGTCTAATAGACATGAATTAATAATGATTTATCATTTGACAATATATATTAATTTAAATAAAAAAAATAAAACACTTACGTACATGTCTAGTAAACACGAATAAAACACGATACAAACACGAAACGATACGACACGAACACGGTTCAACACGAAAAGTTAACGGGTTGGGTTCGGGTGAACAAAATTTGACACGACACGAACACGGTTCAACACGATACGTTGACAGACCTACAGTAAACCCACTTGCACGTGCTTCTCACGTGTGAGATTGATGTTTTGAAAGTTCAGTAAAATCATAATTTTTTTCTGAAAAAGCATTTTTAAAATTTTAATAAAATAGATAGTAAATTTTTTTATCCAACTCTAACTATATTAAATTATTATTATTATTATTATTATTATTTTGATAAATAAATAATTTTTTTTGAATATTATAGAACAAATTCAATAAATTAAAATGTTTTATTAATTAAAAAATAAATAATTAAATAAATTTAATCAATATGCATTGAAAATTGTAGGTACAATAAATATGTGCATTAAAATTTTATATAAAGAGTGACTTTGGCTATTTATATTTGAAGAGTCAAATCTAATTATGTATTTTAAGTTTCTCATTTGAAATTCTAGGAGTATGCAAAAAAACCGACTAACCAATTAAAACAACCGATCCAATCCAATCCAACATATTTGATTCAGTTATTTGAGTGTAATTGGATTGGATCGGTTTTGAAAAATAAAAAACCGAAGGTCAGATCGGTTCGGTTCGATTATGGGTGTAAAAACCGACCAAAATAGATCCAATCCAAATTGATCACTACATAATTTTTTAATAATATTTTTTTTAATTACGTAGCGTGTTTTTATTGGCTGGTTCACCATTTTATGGTGAACTTGCCAACACTAGATCTTATTCTATGGGGAGTGACTTAGGGCTATCATATGTGAGCGCAACACACACCTCGTGTATTTGGAAATTTGCCCTGCCGATTGCCTCTGCCGCTGACGCTGATGCTGCCCTTGCCGCTGCCGGTGTCCCTTTCCTTTTCCTCTACCTGGTAGCTGGTGGTTTGGTTTCTTTCTTCCTCTTCCTGGTGGCTAGTGGTTCGGTTTATTCTTCCTTTTCCTGGTGGCTAGTGGCTGGTGGCTGGTGGCTAGTGGTTCGGTTTCTTCTTCCTCTTCCTGGTGGCTAGTGGCTGGTGGTTCCGTTTCTGGCTTCGGCTCTAAGAAACCTTCACGACCGATTGAAGCAGCACCGATTCCATGTAAGAGACAAAATTTTATTTGGTTTTTTTCCTGATTGAACACTAGTATTTTTTGCCCAATTTAACACTAGTATTTTTTATTTGAGTTTGAAAAGGAGAAGAATATATTTTGGTTGTGTATATTCTATATGTACCCATCATTTTGGGTCCTTCTACAAGGTTTGTCTTGGGTCTTTGTACACCAAATTTTTTCATAGATAAGGTGTTTGATAATTTGTAGCTAAGAGCTTTTTTTTTTTGTACATAAGGTGCTTGATAATTTGTAGCTGAGAGTTTCAATTGGAACAGGGCCGAAATAAATTGAAAAAAATAATTTTGTACCCTTTTTGTTGTCTAAATTACATAATGCCGTAATATATATGACCTTAAAACAAGCCAAGTGGAGTTAAATTGGAACATATTTGAAAAGGGTCAATTTGTAGTTTTTTGAAAATAGACCAGTAAAATTTGGGAGCTGAATAGGCATTAGGCACATGGATCAATTGCCGGCTTCATATAAATGACTAGGTCTCTTTCAAATAGTTAAGATAGACTGACCTGCACTATATATTAAAACCAACCTTTTTTCCTCCACAACACTTCAAATTTGATTGTGTAGAGTTTTTGTAGCTAATATACTTCGATATATCTATGCATATAAGTAGTAAAATTGTGACATGCACTAAGTATTCATGTTTTCTATTACAGATGGATTCATGCAGTGTTAATGAAAAAAGCACTACACCTGATACACAACCAGATGATACACCACAGCCCAAGCAATTGGTAGCTCAACTTCTTCTACTGCTAAAAATGCCAAAGGTACTTCGAAGTCCCAAAGCTTATATGTAAGTACAAGCCGAAAACCTATAAAGCCTCCCTCGGTCGTTTGGGATTATTTTGATAAAATTGTAGATGCTAAAAAAAATGAAAAGGCTGTTTGCAAATATTGTCAACAGAATTATGCATGTGGTAGTAGAAAAAATGGTACCTCAAATTTGTTGAGTCATTTAGCTACCCGATGTGCCAAATATCCAAATAGGTTAGACAAAAGGCAAAAAACTTTATCTTTCCAACCTAAAAGTGGTGTAGAAGGAGGTTGTCTTTCTGCCCATTCTTTTAGTTTAGAAAGAAGTAGGCTTGCTACTTGTAAAAATGGTAATTAAAGATAAATTACCCTTTATCCATGTAAAAGGTGAAAGGTTTAGGGAATTTTGCATAGAATTGGAGCCTAGATTTGTAGTCCCCTCTTGAACCATAGCCATTAGGGATTGCATGCAACTCTTTTTAGATGAAAAAGAGAAGCTAAAAACTAATATTTCTAAGAACAAGTATAGAATTAGTCTTACTACTGATACATGGACCTCTGGACAAAACATGTGTTATATGGTGCTTACTAGCCATTTTATAGATGGTGATTGGAATTTGCAAAAGAGAATTCTTAATTTTTGCCAAATTCCAAACCATAAAGGTGAAACAATTGGTAAAACTATTGAGCAATGTTTGTCAAATTGGGGTATTGAGAGAGTTATTACCATGACAGTTGATAATGCAAGTTCTAATGACGGAGTTGTTGCATATGTAACTAGAAAAGTGAGAAATTGGGACGAAGCAATGTTGAATGGTGATTACATGCATCTTAGATGTTCATCACATATCTTGAATCTTATTGTTTCAGATGGATTAAAAGACTATCATAAATCTATCAATAGGATTCGAAATGCAGTGAGATTTGTAAGGTCATCACCTGTTAGGACCCAAAGATTTAAAGTTTGTGCTGAAAAAGAAAGAATTTTTTCTCAAAAACTTGTGTGTCTTGATGTTTCTACTAGATAGAACTCTACTTATTTGATGTTGGAAGCTACAGAAAAGTTTGAAAAAGCATTTGAGCGTTTAGAGGATGAGGATATTAGTTATATTAATGAGTTATGTGGTCAAAGTAGAGGTGCTCCTCAAAAGGAAGATTGGATTAATGCCCGTGAGTTCATCAAGTTTTTGAAAATTTTTCAAAGTGTAACCTTGAAGTTTTCTGGATCTTTGTATGTTACTTGTAACAGTTTTTTAGATCAAATTTGTTTCATTCATACTTAGTTGGAGCATTTGATAAAATGTGATAATCATCTTCTTAGTGAAATGACAACAAACATGAAAATGAAATTTGATAAATACTGGGGATGAGTAGAAAAAATAAATCCCTACTTGTTTATTGTTGTTTTGCTTGATCCAAGACACAAGATACGCATGTTAAAATTTTCTGTGGGTATATTATGTGGTGGTGACAAGATAATGACCAATCAGTTGGTTGATAGGTTTCTGAATATTCTGAAATGCATGTATGGGGAATATGATAGTACTTTAAGCAATTCAAGTGGGACTCCATCTTCAGAACCAACTAATAATATGGATGTTGACATATCTGAATTTGATGTTTACCAATTTTACCGTGTTCAATACAAAAGGGTTTTGAAAGAGAATGATAGTTTAGATATCAAAACAGAAGTTGATAGGTATTTGACAGAGGCATGTAAGGATGTGGATGATCCTAACTTTGATGTATTGGATTGGTGGAAGAGGAATGCTTGTAGATATAAAGTTTTATCTCATATTGCCCGTGATGTTTTAGCTATACCTGTATCAACTGTGGCATTTGAATCCGCATTTAGCACTGGAGGTCGCATCTTTGATCAATTTAGAAGTTCACTATCTTCAAAGACAGTGCAAGCACTTATTTGCACTCAAAATTGGATTTGATCCTCACCAATTATTGACCTCAATGAAGCTGCAAAGCAAGTTGAAAAATGTGCTGCAAGTAATTGTAATATTTTTTTGGCTAATTTTTATTGTGCATAATGAGAATTGTTTTAATTGATAGATTTAGTAATATGTTTGTTAACTTGTTTTAATTGTAATATTTTTTTTGCTAATTTTTATTGTTCATAATGAGAATTGTTTTAATTAATAGATTTAGTAATGTGTTTGTTAATTTGTTTTATGTTCATGTTGTAGATTTCCTAAAAGATGTTAAGGAGATTGTCGTTGAATGATTCAAGAAGCAAAGCAATGTGTACTCTCAAGTTTGTCATGGCATTCTAATTTTTGACTTTTCCACTATTTGTTTTATGGTGAATTTTTATTTTAAATTTGAAGTTGTGTAGGCTTTGTTGTATTAGTTTAATGTGGATGTTGGATTATTTAATTATTATATTAGTGTAGTATATTTGTTATGTTTTGTTGGAGTTTAAATGTGAACTATTGTATTACTGTAGTATATTTGTTTTGTTTTGTTTTAATAATTTTGTTTTAGTTTAATGTTTATTTGTCTTGTTTTAGATTAAAGTTCTAAAATAGTAAATGAAAATTTTTTACCAAACCGATTAATATAACCAATCCAATCTAAATACTAATTGGATTGAATTGGATTAGATTGGATTTAATGTATAGATCGGATCGGATCAGATTGAAAAAATAAAAACCGATCACTAATTGGATCGGATTGGTTATTTCCAAAATAGGTCGGATTGTAATCGATACACACCCCTAGAAAATTCTATTGAAATTGTAAAATTATAAATTATTTTTTAAATTAAAAAAATTAATATTTTTAACAAAATCCATTACAGATGCTCTGACACCTATCAAAAAAGCTAAAGCTAAATCGATAATGTTACTTATCAGATTTTCAAATTGAAATTGTTTATCAAAATGATATGGCATGATTTTATTATATTTAATTTTTATAGATCTAGAGTATAGTGTTTTTATCAACCACTAAAGTCATACCACACCATTTTGGTAAGTAAATTTAGTATAGAAATTTGGCAAATGTAGCATTATCCAAAGCTCAATTAACCAAACAAAAATATATCAGTAACGCTATAAGCGCTAAAATTTTTATTAAATTTATTTACTAAATCACAAGTGTTAAAAATATTATTGATTTGTATATTTATATTATTTAAATATTGACAAATTAACTTTTAAATGGATATGTGAATAAAAAACTATACAAATTAAACATTGCAATGTTATTTAATAAACAAATTTGATCAATATTTTAGTAAATTTAATATTATTAAAAATATATATATTAGATTTTGAATTTTCTACGAAAAATATTATTAGATTTTGAATTTGGTCGTGGCTAAAATGATAATTTATTATATCAAAAAATATTAATTTGGTCGTGGCTAAAATGCTAATTTATTATATCAAAAAATATTAATTACTTTTTAGTACAATATATGTTCGTTGAATTACACATTAAATCTTTGAAAGTGTTTCATATTGAATTTTCAATTTAAAATTTATTTTACATTAATTTAATTTTGAAATTGATTAATAAAAAATTTAAAATCGAACAAATTAATTAGTTTTATTAATTTACAAATAAGATAAGAAAAAGATTAATTGATGACTTAATATTTTAAATTTTTTATTAGTCAAATTAAAAATCAATTTAAAAATTAAACTAATAGTTAAAAAAAATTAAAAATTAAAAGCTCAATGTAAAACTTTTAAATTTAAAAGTTAAATGTGAAATGTGCTCGTAAATTTGATTCAATGATAAAATCAATAAAAGTATATTTTCACTTCCAATATTCAATCATCTCTCATACAGAACTCTTACAAAAAAAAAATCTCTCATACAGAACTCTCTCTTGCAATTTATAATAAAAAAAAATGTGAAATTTGATTGAAATACACTAAGATACAGTTAATCATTATAAAAATTAAAGCAAAATAATTAAAACGTTGGAAAGATTAGATGGCTTAAAAGTACAATTAATAAAGAACATTATGTCCCTCGGAAATAGGTGGCAATTCAATAACCTAGTGGCAAGGTCACGATCTTTTCAGTCCTGAATTTGACAGTCCTGAATTTTGAATATTAATTTCATGCCAAATATTTAAAAAAGAAAAATACATTATAAATTGTTTATCTTGAATGCGTCATTATTCCACTGGCGAAAATAATTGCAGCAATTGCTTCGTCAACTATGAGGAAAAAAATTCAAAACTTCCAGAAAAAATTCAATGAATCAGATTGACGTTTACGGTGAAATGAATCAGATTCACACACGTACATATGGAAATACGTACATACTTAAGCATCGATGATTATATTTATAAAAAAAAAAAAAGCATCGATGATTATCCCTAGTAGATTTGCTGTCCTCCAAACTTTAAAATTTCCAATTCACAATATTGAAAATATATGTTAACCTACATAGAAACGAATTTCTTTGTAGAAGATCTCAGTGAAGAAGCATACTTTAAAAGTTTGGGATGAATTTATATACATAAATAAATAAATAAAAATAAATAAAATAAATAAATAAAATAATTGAATTTTAGTATTCTTAATTTGTAAAATTTTATGATTTAGGCTATCAATTTTAAAAAATATTGAAATAATTTTTAATTTTCACCAAATAAATTAATAACAATTGCTTTTTTCTCATTAATTAATACCAATTTTTTTCATTCATAGACTCCGTGACATTTGTAAACAGAACTGTTATCAATTTGTTTAGCTAATATATAATAAATTTAAAATTTAAAAGCGTAAATCTTTACTTTTAAAAATTGGGAATTTAAATCACAAAATTATATACAAATCAAAAATATTAAAGTGCAATTAACTAAGAAAAAGTATATACTCTTTTTGGTAAAACACAATATATGGGCATTAAGGTGTTGAGTTTCCAAATCAATAAATATTGGTTGCACATTTTTATAATCAAATTGGATAATTTTATTTTATATATGATAAAAAAATTTTAAAATCAATAATTAAAAATAATAGTAAATATATATATATATATATATATATATATACAGTCAGGCTACTATCATGTATATCTGATTTTTGTTATGTTTAAGTATGAAAATTAATAGCTAAGATTAAATCATATATAAATGAATAAGTGAATATATACGTTATCAAGTATTTTTAAAATCAGAGTCACGTAATCTTTATATATGATCTAATCCTAGCCATTAATTTTCATACCTGAATATAACAAATATCAAGTATACCTGATAGTAGCCTGACTGATATACGCACACACACACACTCATATATATATATAACCAAGTTCACATGAGGTCAACCTGATAGTTTTAACATTAGATTTTCTCATTAGCTATTAATTAAATTGCTTTAAAAGTTAAAATTGAAAAATTAATTAATGGTCTAATATGAGTTTATTGACATACTAAAATCCAACTTGGAAAAAAGTAAATTCTGTAAAAATTCAGTAAACTATAAATTATTTTTAAGTCCCATTTTATTAAAGCAATCAAATAGTTGATGAATTTATAGTAAAACTATCAAATCAATCTGATGTGAACTTCATTGTGTGTGCATGTATATATATACATANTTAAGTCCCATTTTATTAAAGCAATCAAATAGTTGATGAATTTATAGTAAAACTATCAAATCAATCTGATGTGAACTTCATTGTGTGTGCATGTATATATATACATAGTTGTTTTCTCATCTAGGAGAATTTTGTCTAGAATCATCCCAAAAAAAGTTACACAATATATTATGCGACGTTATACAAATATTTATACATCTTGCAACATGTTGCGTCATGTTTTTACAGACAATTATGGACACAAATCTAGCTAGAATGAAAGATAAATCTTATATATATAAATTATATATATGTATGTATATCAGTCAAACTATAGTTAAAAAATACTGATAAAATTTTCATTTAGACTGTTACTAAAAATTTATTTTAGTGATAAATTTAAAAACTATCCATATAAAAAATAAATTATTCCAAAGCTTCAAATATGTTACTAAAATAAAATTTTAGTAGTAATCCAATGAAAATGACAATGAGAACGTCTTGACCATAATATATACGTGTGTGTAGTGTGTACATATATATTAAATGTAGTTAAAGGGGCAGTGAATGGGTGTGGGCAAACCAATCACAACATCAACATGCCGTCCATGCGCTCTGCACAATCTAAGGAATCACAGACATGACGGTCAAGGGAGTGGATATGTGGGGGTGGGTCTTCCATCATATAATTACCGAGTCTTCCCTCCAATTGCTTGCATACCAACAACCAACCTGCATGTGTTTGCTCATTGCCAGTAGGAAAGTCACATGCTACTGTCATCAGAAAAAGAATTATATATATATATATATATATATATATATATATATATAAAATTCTTTATCCTTGGGATTAAGAGATTATTTTCTGGGTCCCCAAAACACCCAAAACAAAATCAAAGTGAAAAATAAAAAAATTATAAGAGATTTTATGGGCCAAACTAAAATATGGTCTCTCAGCATTCTTATCATCCAATAATTAAGAGAGACCACCTTTTTGTTTAAATTCCAAAATCAATGCCGGGCTTTAATTTGTTTGTTTTGTAGGCGGAGTGTAGGTGAAGATAATTATAAGTATGGTTTACATAGTATAATCATATTGCTAATTTTAGGATACAAGATTTTCATTGTTGGGTCCATTGGATGTTCTAATTGGGTTCATGTCCATGTGCTTAATCAGTACTTAACCAGACCATTTCTATTATTGAGATGATGGTGTGTCCATCACACAATTTTCCACATAACCCATCAAATTATAGTGAATGCCCTATCGATCATATGCCCTTATGATGAATATAATCTTTGGTATACATATTTATCCTCTCAGATTCTTATAAAATCAAATATATATATATATATAGGTTTTAACACATTTTAGTACCTTTTACAATTGAATTTTTTTTTACATAGAAGTCTTTATAATTACTTTGTGCAATTGATATTTTCTAGTTTGAAAAAAATTGTACATTTGTCTAATTTAATTAAAATTGACAAATTCTGTCAACATAGAAGTTACATAAATATACCGTATCCTCAAAATTGAATTTTTTATTTTCTATTTTACCAATTTTTTTTAAAAAAATTTAAAAATGTGAAAGAAAATTTGAAGTTTATTTATAGCTTTTCTTTTTGTTTTTTATTTTTTATTTTTAGTTTATGGTCCAATTAAAAATGAAAAAATCAATTTTGAGAATAACTTGCTATGCACGTTACTTTTAAGTTGAATGAATTCATCAATTTTAACTAAATTTGACAAAAATGTAACTTTTTTTTTTTAAATTATAAATTACCAACTGCACAAATTAGTTGTAAAGCTCTATATTAACACATTCAATTTTAGAAGGTAGTAAAATGCATTTAAACTTTATATATAATATTATACTAAAGATATATGAAACCTTTATATTTAATTTTATAAGATAGGTGCAATATAATTAAACAAATCCTATAAATTTATCAATTATGGTTACAGACTATAGTATAATATTATTACGTTGCTTGATAATAGACTTTTTTTTTTTTTTTGGTAATAATAATAGACTTGTTAGTATATAATATATCTATATGTATAATAATAATAGACTTGTTACACATATAACAATAATTCTCCTGCCAAGTATTTTCTGTTATTTATAAGTAAACGGTGACTACTATGTCCCATTTAGAGTTTTAAATTTGTATTCTAATATTAACAATCACTAGATATCTAATGGTTAGCATTTTTCCACGTAAGCATTTTTTATTTAATTCAGCTAAAATTCCTTATAAAGGCCGTCAATCTTTTATAAAACCTATCAGATCATTTTAAAAGATAGATCTAGACTAAAAATCATTCCAACAAAATCAATGACTATTATGAGCAATTAACTTTAATTTAATATTTTTATATTTAGTTTTTGTCATTGAAATGGTCATGAATTTATTTTATTTTATATAAATTTAAAAATGAACTTTTTAGCATCAAGTCTCGAAACCCAGAATATGATGTCACAAATGAATTTCATAGAAAAAAATCTAATGTGTAGTGACAAAATCTATAGTGGTTCCCAGTGTTGTAACATGATTTCTTGTAATTTTTTTTTTCCCCTGATACTAAACAAAACGATTTATTTTTATTTTTATTTTTTGTGGATATGAATATCTTGTTTTATTCTTATGTCAAGAGTAGGATTAATTGGATAAGAACTTTGATTGAAAATTTTATTTATACTCATCCTTTTATTAACTTCAATTTTGATATTGTGATTAAGAGTCTGTAAGGACTTTATATTTAACCTCATATATATAGCTCTCTTCTTTTCCTCTTAAATTTGCTCTCATTCTCATTTCCATTATCGATTCGGCAATGTCGTCATAATCACCATTACTAACACAATATTGTCGCTAGTAGAATCTTTATTTGACTTTTTAAACGATATTATTATCTATTACTACTCATTTAATTCTGATTAATTTATTTTCCATATATTTCTTTCACAAGTATTCCGGTCAATCACTATAAGTCTTTTTCTATTTGCAAAGTTTTTTTTTTTTAATCCTCTAATGGCAAACTTAAAATCGAAAGTTTATATGCATAAACATTCTCAGAAATGAAGTTACTTTATAATTACTACTAAATTATTATTTTTATTACAAAAATTCAAACTGTTACAACTTTTTGTGGCTAAAATACTAGTTAAGTTTGTGACTTAGCACCTATTTATAATAATTGTTATTATTTTTTACTGTAAAATGTTGTTATTGTCAGCTGTAAAATGTTACTGAAGCCAACCTTTTTTCCCAACACATTCATCGCTACCAAGCCATCTTACAGCTACCTTATTGATATGCAACCCATGCTCAAGCCTTGTTACCTTTGTCTTCATCTTCCTTTATATGTTTATAAATAGAGTTTCAGGTGAGTGTCAGTGGTATAGAGTACCCCATCTAGGGAAAGATGCGAGGGGGTGGCAGTGGCTTTATGCCACATCCAAAAGAGATGTGGGAGATCCAACACAACCAAGAAAGTTATGTGTCATGGACATGGTGATGGTAGGCTCCATGCGAGAGTCCAAGATATATGCGTGCATCCAAGTGAGGTGTACGGTGTGGTGAGCAACCATTAAAGAGTTAGGGGTGCACAGTGGGTTGCTACCAGGTGAGTTGCATAAGCTCCACAGTGAAAGTTTGAAAGAAACTCTAAGTGAGAAAGTCCATGAAAGATAAATTTTGTGTATATTGTAAATTTCTAAAAGTGAATATAATATATATACTATTTTTTTCTTAATTCTTTCTCATTGGTGGTCAGTGAACCATAACAAATGATATCAGAGCATAACAAATTGTCTCAGAGCTTGAGAGTGAGTTTAAAATATCAATCTTGAAGAAACATAGTCTCTGTCTTTCAAGCTTGATTTTTCAAACTTGCTCGAAATTGATTTATGGGGATATAGGATGAAGTATCTTGTCAAGAGGAAGCTGGAAAGATCAACCAGATATAAAAGTGTCACCACACAAGCCACCATGCGCAGTCTGAAGATCAGCACAGAAATCCATGCGTTGCAAGTGCTTGCTGGAGGTTAAAGATGATCTAGTCAGCTGACACATCAGTGGCCCTCAAAGCCATGTTAGAGACATGCCAACGTTAGGTCCACGTCATCTAACATGTCATCCACCACACCGCCCTTTCCATGTCAGCACAAGAGCCACATCTACTGCCACATCACGTCCTACGTCAGCAGAATGCCATGTCGCCTCCAAGGTTTAGATTTTCAAAATTACATATTTGTCCCTAAATATTTTGAGAAATTGCAAATTGAACCTAATATTTTTTTTAAATTTTAATTTTGGCCAAAAAATTTTGAGATTCGGATTTTGATCCTAGAAAAGGCTAATCTAACAATTTTTATTGTTAAGACGAAATGGTGAACTCCATTTTGCTTAATTCATCTCCGATTTTTTATTAAGTCATAGTGTAACAAAATGTCAATGGAAGAGTCATAATCAAGAGGCATGATCTACTCACTACCTTTGGATACCTAGGTTTGAATCGGGATGACAGAAATGAGGTAGTTGAAGCAGAGGAAGAACATGTGTTATTATTGTGACCTGGAGAGTCAATGAAGAGATATGCCAAAAGAGCAGAAAAGTATCAGCCGAATAAGGATTGAGAGATACTTTATCACTCATGAAAAGTGATGTTTTGCACATCCAAGAAGAGACATGCCTTCATGTGTCAAGCTAAGGCACCGAGCGGGTAATGAATACCACAACATCCTACAACTGCACAGAGATTCATTCAAAACGTAAAAATCAGGAGACTTTGGTATGGTGAAGATTGAGATATCAGTTTCGTGAGACGGAGATACCAGTTTCGTGAGACTGATGATGTTAGTTATAATGTTAACTTTGAAAGATGTTCGTGATGTTCTAGATTATTGATTCAATCTCGAGGATAGCTTTTGACAAGCAAGGCTATAAAATTGTGCCACAGTTGTCTCCCAAAAGAATATGTGGAACAACTCATGTGATGATATGTGGAGACTGCCTCAACATTACAGAAAAGGTGTCTCAAAATTTGTGGTATCAAAAAGGTTACATGAGTGAAAAGATCCTTTAAATTAAGAAGATCAAAGTTACTTAGTCTGGCGCACTCTGATGATTGCAAGATGGAATCACTATAAGGCAACATATATTTTTTTGGCCTTGATATTTCTCAAAAGTTACGAGTATACTTCTTAAAGATGAAAAACCAAATATTAAGTCTTTTCAAGTTGTTCCATGATGGAGTAGAGCATGAAACAAGTTGTTCCATGCCATGATAGAGCGTGCTCTTCCTTTCAGACAATGGAGATGACATTTTTGGAGAGTTCGATGCTTTGTGTAGTAGACACGACATCCGATATGAGTAGGCGCTTCACAGAGAGAATGGATTGGGTAATCATGGATAAGGTTAAAATTATTACTAGTATGGCTAAGCTGCCATTTTGGGAGAGAAGTTGTTCGTGCTGCCTGCTATTGGACGCCTTTATTCATGTATCCAAGAATCTTAGGTAGAAGCTTGGTGCAAGGTTTTATGCATGGAGTAGATGGAGAAATCAGATATAGGTTACAGGTTTCAACAACTAAGTAGGGATATATTGATTCATAATGCTAGACAATGGAAGACATTGAAAAGCCTATAATGTTTTCAATTTTGGGTTCTACTGCCAGCACCAACACAAGTCGCCGTAGATGGTGCGTGATATTTCAGAATTAGACCAGGAGGAAGGAGTATAAAATGTTGACCAGGAGGAGACTCAACCCATCAGAAGCTGCAAGGCCATCACAGTAGTTAGATGATGTTGAACCTCCTTAATGGGAGCCAGAGAGTTTCTAAGAACATATCCGTAAATCTGAGTAAAGCTGGATTCCATGAATGAGATATTTACTGAAGAGGGGGAACCAGAGAGTTCCCAATAAACTATATCTCATACAGGCAAAAGTGAATTCAAGTAATGCAAGATGAGATGAAAGCGCTAAAGAAATAGATGGGGGTTAAAGAGAAAGATGGCAGTGGAAAAGTGGTAAAACACAAAGCCTCATTGATGGTAAAAAGATTTTTTCAAGAAAAAAGAATTGACTTTGATGATTATTTTATACAAGTAGTGAAAATGGTTTCAATTAGGGTGATTCTTGGTTCAAAAGCTATTCTAAACCTAAAGCTTGAGCATATGTGAAGTTGAAATTTCTTCACATGGAGCAGCCATAAGGTTTTGAGGTTTCACATAAAGAAAATCTTATTGTGCAGAGACATAACTAGAGTTGTGGAGACACAAGCATAAGCTAGGCAGAGACACAAGAAAAAGCAGTGCATAGACATAGCTGGTATGGATGATAAGTAACCATCATTTCAAAATACAGCTGGATGGGGAGAATTGTGAAGTCCAGCTGCAGGATGTTGTAGAAGTCAACTTTTTATCCCAGCACATTCATTGCTACTAAGCCACCCTATTGATATGCAGCCGATGCTCAAGTCTTGTTACCTTTGTCTTCATCCTCCTTTATATGTTTATAAATAGAGCTAATGGACAGTGGTATGGAGAACCACATCCAGGGAGATATGTGAAATGGTGGCAATGGCTTCATACCACATCTAAGAGAGATATGGGAGATGCAACACAACCAGAAGAGTTGTGTGTGCATGGGCATGTTGATGGGGGACTCTATGTAAGAGTCAATATATGTGTGCATCCAAGTGAGACACATGGTGTGGTGAGCAACCATGAGAGAGTTGAGGATAAACAGTGGATTGCAACTAGGTCAATTGCAGAAGCTCTACAACTAGGTCAATTGAGAAAGACTTCTAGTGAGAAAGTTCATGAGATATAAGTTTTGTGCATATTGTAAATTTTCAAGAGTGAATATAATATACCATTTTCTTTCCAATTCCTTATTGGTTAAGGAAACATAACAACACACACTCGATTTGCCACAACAGCATATTCTATAACTAATTTTTCATTATACAAATTAATCCTTAGTCTTAGTGACAAGTATTTGTGATTTTAACCGGACTTCTTGTAGGGTGATGTTTTTTTTACTTGCTTTTTTTTTTCTTTTACTTTTTTCTTCTTTTTCATACGTTGAACCTTGGCTTCTGAACTACAATTTAATTTCAGTAAAATTAAAAAAATGATGAAACTAATATAAATATTTGGAATTGGAGTTGTAACATTTTCTTAGCCTGTTTAATTTGTCAAGCTATGTATGCAACTCTCATTATCATAGTTAATTAATCAGGTATATTATACATAATTTAGGTAATACTGGAACAACAAAGTTGGGACATATATATAAGAAAGCAAAAATAGTATTCCATGGAAGACTCAATTTTAATCATGATCAACTATCCTTATAAATCATCCAATTATAGATTCGTATTATATGTTAATCAAGCTTTCTACAGAAAAGTAAACCTCTCAATAAAATTACATATGAAATATCCCCATTTTTATAGAATATATATGTAATAAGAAAGTAGGAGACAAAGCCAAACCAAATAGAGAATAAGAGAAGAAGATATTAATCAAAATAAAAAATAATAAAAGAAGAAGAGATTTATCAAAATAAACAATAATAAGAGAAGAAGAGAGACCCATCAAAAAATAAAAGACAAGAGAGGGCTACTGGATATTTGATTACCAAAGAATATTAATAAAATTTAAAAATGATTAAAAATAATACAATAACAAGTCCCTCAAAATATTCTATGAAACTCTATAATAGAATCCTTGTCCCAACAAAAAAAAAACTTCTGTAATATCATGTCACAAACTTTACTAATAATTCGTATAAAGTCAGTATAAAGTTCATAGAATTTAATTGAAATCTATGAAATTTTTTCAAAACCATAATCTTTTAAAATCTATCAAACTCTTAATTATAAATGCCCCACTAATAATATGCCCTCAAAACTAAAAGATAAACCTAATAAAATAAGTTTAGATTATTAAATAATATAAATTTAGTTAATAAACTGTTTTCTTTTTGTGAATGATATTTTTTCGAATATACTCGTAGTTCTATATATGATCAATATATACATATATTCATATCTAGATCAGTTTGCCATAGATTTTATTATTCACTAACCCGTAATATAACAAGAATTCAGCTTTCGTATATAGTTTATGCACACGATTGGTTCCAATACTTTTTGTTGTTGTCTCAAAATTATGATTATGCCATTGACATTTAATGAAGTTATCCAACTTTAATTTTATCTATAATCTTTCATGATCACAATATCATTAATTAACTGATATATACAAATTTTGCCAAAAAAAGTAACAACTAAAAGAATGAAGGGGCTGAGAGGAAAAAGATAGAATATAAACGTACGATCGAAAAGGAGATGTAGCTCTAGCTAGCCATGAACAATATTCAAAGTGGCTAGCCTAGCTAGGCTAGCTATGTTTACTAGATGTTCATGGATCTCTTTCTCTCTTCCTCTTTCCATATATAGATCTCTTTCTCTCCTCCCCTCCTCTTTTTATATATCTTTCTTTTAATTAAGTGTTTAGTTAGAGTTCGTTTTTATTCTCTTGCATTTTTACTCAGATTTTAAATTCAAAATTTGTAAATTTCCATGATAATAACTAGAATATATATATATATATATATATATGAAAACAAGTTACATATTATTATTTTGATGGCTATCTAGCTAAATAAAATATTTTAAAGATCTTACTGTATTTTAGTACTTTTTAAAATTGAATTTATTCACATATAGATTTTTACAATTAATTTGTACAATTGATATTCTGTAATTTAAAAAAATTTGTACATTTGTCAAATTTAGTTAAAATTGACAGATTCCGTCAACTTAAGAGTTATGTCATAGCACATGACCTTCAAAATTAGTTTTTTTTTTTAATTAATTGTTCCAAAAATTTTAAAAAAAAATTCAAATTCATTTATGATTTTTTTTTAATTTTTAAATTTTTTTTTACAATTAAAAATGAAAAAAATTAATTTTGAAAGTCACTTACTATGCACGTAATTTATAAGTTGACCGAATATGTTAATTTTAACTAAAATTGAACAAATGTGCAATTTTTTTCAAATTATAAGATATCAATTGCACAAATTAATTGTAGAGATCCTATGTGAACAAATTCAATTTTAAAAGGTACTAAAATGCATTTAAACCTATTTTAAAATGCAACTTTTAATCCCAAAATATACTTAATTCTATATTAAAATCCAAAAATATATCTAACATGAAATTTGAAATCATTTTTTACAATAAGAAAGGAAAACTATATTTTTAATTAAATTCTATGTATAAAGTTTTTTTCTTATATATAGTAACACGACCAAACACCTGTACATTACCACTTTTATATTCTTAAATGAACCAAAGAATCTTTACTTGTTTATTATTTCCTTTATCATAATTTCTTCCCGTTTTCTTTCACAAAAGATAACCTACACCTAAACCCCACCCCACCCCACCATTCATCTTAGGTATATTCCTAGAAAAATATCATGCAAATATCATCATTAATATTTAAATCAATGCTTAAAAATGTAGCTTAATTAGATTAACAAAAAATACTTAAAGGATGTAAAAAAATTTCACATTACACCATGAACTAATATTTCCTTGTGATGTACAACTTTATATGAAGAGAAGTCAAACAAAATATGAAATTATAAACTAAATTTATATATAAATACGTTGTGAGAATTTTGAAAAAGGTTGTAAATCTATTATTCAAAGAACATATACATTTACACAGAGAAAGTTGTATAGCTGCCAATTACATCTATACCCTAAATGTATATTACACTTTAACATAATAGTAGATAGTAAATGCAATATACAATCAATAATAAAAGGTAACTACACTAGTACACATTTTGTTCTAACATGCCCTTTCAGTATTGGGGTCGTTTACGAACACTAATCATTGAATTCATGGACTGCAACGAACTATGGGAGAGTAGTTTAGTGAGAGCATCCTCAAGTTGATCATAACTTGAAGCATAAGATATCCAAAGATGTCTTGCAACCACTCTATCACCAACAAAATGAAAGTCAACACCAACATGTTTCATTTTGGAGTGAAACAAAGGGTTGACACATAAATATGTGGTTCAAAAATTATCACAATACACAACCTGGGGAGTTTTAAGAGATACTTGAATTTCACAGAGGAGAGATTCTAATCAACTGACTTCACCAATAGTATTGGCAACAGCTCGATATTCAAATTCAGTAGAGATCTCGAGACAAACTTTTGTTTCTTGGAAGACCAACAAATATAGTTACTACAGAGGAAAACAATATAGGCAGTGATGGAAGTACCATCATCTTTATTACCAGCCCAGTCAGCATAAAAAAAATGCATGGAGAGATAGAAAAAAAGTACGACTAAGAAACAAACCGAAGTGGCTTGTGCCTTTTAAACGTCGAAGAAGATGTTTAACTGCATTTAAATGAACACCGATTGGACGATGCATGAACTGGGATAATTTATTGGAAACAAAGGAAACATTCAGTCGTATCAGAGATAAATACTTCAAACTACTATCAACCTATCTAAATTCAGTAGTATTAGATAAAGTAGTACAATCATGCATGGAAAGAGAGGTAGAGTAGACATAGGAGTAGACACATCCTTGGCACCACTCATTTTTGTTTCATCAAGAAGATCCAAACTATATTTTTGTTGAGAAAGATGAATATTTGAACAGTTGGTATGGCCTCAACCCCAAGAAATTAATGAAGATCACCTAATTTTTTGAAAGATAACCAATTGGATAAAGTCATTGTATAACTAGCATGAGCATTATCGCAATTACTAGTTAAAAAAAAGTTATCGACGTAGACTAATAAATATAAAATAATTTCACCCTTATTGTAAATGAACAATGTCCAAGTAAGAGGTGTGAAAACCATAATTAAAAAGAAAAGTTCTCAACTCATGATAACAGGCATGAGGTCCCTGTTTCAGCTTGCAAACATATGATGGAGTATTAATGTTAACAAAACCAGGAGGTTGAGATATAAACACTTTTATTTTATTTTATATAAAGTACCATTGAAAAATGCATTATTCATAATCAATTGTTTAAGCGGCCAATTGCAAGCAATAGTAATGCATAGAACAACAAAAAAGATGGCTAGCTTGATCAAATGACTGAAAGTTTCAAAATAGTCAAGACTTGGACGTTGAGAATTGTGAAAAAGGTTGTAAATATATTATTCAAAGAACATATACATTTACACAGAGATAGTTGGATAACCGCCAGTTACATCTATACTGTAAATGTATATTTCACTTTAACCTAGTTAATAGCTGATGTGTGTCGGAAACACCAAAATTATAATACTGAATTAAACACTACCATAGTAGTGGCAAGTTCAGGTCGATTCCATAGAGATTGACAATCAATTGTTTCTATTCCAATCAAAGTAAAATTAAAAAGACAAAAGGGGGATTTTATGTTAGCAAATTCAAATATTAAAGAAAGCAATTTAAAAATATTTGGAAATAACAATTAGAGAAAATCTTGGGTCAGAGTATCTTCAATTACTAAAGAACAGGTGATCACAGACACAAATATATTTTCAATAATCATTCAATGATGGGTTAAATAAAATAGCATGGCCAATTTTATTCTAAATCGCAACAATTAATTAGTTCATATATGATCGTAAACTAATTCTAATTCTAAAATACCTAGAATCAATGTGACCTAAATCAATTCATAAAAGCATTAAAAACAAGATCACCGAACAATAAACAAGTCCTACAAATGTTGTAAAACTTTAATCTACCTTGTGTTCTCCTAAGAAATTAACAAAAGCTTAGCATGCAATTATCAAAATCAAAGTGTTAATAAACATAGAAGATTCAATACAATTGACTCTAATTAGCAAATATCCAATACACAAATAATTATAACAGATCCAAATTATAATAAAAAAAGAATTGAATAATAAACAAATAAATTGGAAGAACACAAATTGAATAATTAAACTTGAATTAAAACTTATAAACCAAGTTTCATACATTGTACTTTAGTATTGGATGATACTCCTACCCAAGAGAAATATTTAGCTACTTATAATTGTTAAAAATCTCTCTCTTTTTGTTGTATTTTGCTCTAAAAACGGTTGTCCTATTACAAGATAACTCAAAGCTATTTAAACTAAAAATCTATGGCTAAAAGTATGCAAAAACATGCCTAAACGGACCAAAATCGTGCCAGTCGAGGCGCCTGGACTAATCTGTCTCGCATAAGCTGGAACCACCAGCCAGGCGCCTGGGTAGGTGCCTGGCTTAAAGCCTGAGCTAATATGTCTGTATGCTTTTAATTATAGTTTTGCCCTTTTTTTTCAAATTATTTTTCTTGAATTCAAAATCACCTAAAATATAGAAAAACACATATTAATCTATTTTAAATTAATAAAACATACTTAATTTAAGTATCAAAGTTTATAAAACATATATAAATTGTGATCTATCAATAGTAGATAGTAAATATAGTACTATACAAATAATAATAAAAAGGTATAACTACAAGTGTACACATTATGTTCTAACAATATGGTTTAATATATGAATGAATTGTTAAGATGACAGTTGATGCGTTTAAAATAACCTAATATGATTGGGCAGAATTTAAAATAAAAGTTAATTGTACTTTGGCATTTTAAATTTTTAAAGTTTTGCTATTTAGTTCTTCAATTTTTCAAATTAACAATTTAGGTCTTCGATTTTTATTAATTTGTTGCAATTTAGACTTTCTTTGATTTTTGACTGCTCAGTTAACTGTCGTTTCATGTAACTTATATTAAACTAGCTATTTATTTTTTCAAAGATGCTAAAATGTAAAATATTAAAGCTATTCATAAAATTTTGCAATTTGGTACTTTTTCTTTTTTCTTTTAAACACTTGGTGCAAATCATCTTATTGACATTAAAATGTATCAATATTTCAAATTAAAAAAAAATTACAAATATTTAGAACTAGTCTTAAATTTTGCACTTTAATATTATTTAGTTTAAAATTTGATATAGGTTAGTATCAATTAAATGAGATGGCTATTAAGCCCAATTAGAACTTATTTCTTTTCTTAACACGTCAGCCCTAGTTATTATGCCAGATGGCACAGTCTCATTTGGCAAGGTTATTAGTTTAGTTTTAGCCTAGTTCATTGTAGCAGTGTAATTAATGAAGCTGTATATAAGTTTTGTAAGAGAGCTTAACTCCACGACAACAATTATCTTTCAATCTAATAAGGTTTTTCTTTCTCAATCTTGTTTACTGTGATTTAGTACTAAATTTCTTTTTTTAGCTAGCCCTGTTAATTACAAATCAAAACATCCAAATTGAAATGAATTAGAAAAATAAAAAAATCTAAATTACAAAATCAAAAGGTTAAAAGTTTAAATTGCAAAGTCTTAAAAGTCAAAAATACTAAAATGCAATTTCTATTCCATACAGACTCGAATGCAAAGCTAAACTCGATTGGACTAAACTTAAAATAATATACTTCAAACAGTCTAATTTTCCAAATGCACTCAAATGAAAAGAAATGAGTGATAATTTAAGAAAAACAAAGTGTATATTTATCTTTAATGTGTATCTATCATGAAAAAAAAGTTACTCACATATAAAGAAACACGAAATGAAGTGAGGTAAAGATGACATGAATCTCGAATGAAACCAATTTTCCTTTTATCTATTTAATAAAAAAATTATAAACAATTTGAAAACACACAAAAAAAAAAATGCAAATATATATATATATATATATTGAATTCATGATGCTCTCCTATAAAGGGAAGTCCGTATTGGACAACTTCAAGTCTTTAAGAAAATATTTGAAGATAGAAGGAAAGACAGTAATTTTTTCTTTGGATGAATTAGACAGTAACTTATTTAAAGCAAATGAAAATTGAAACTCAAAAATTCTCACAATTTCTTTTTCTTTATATAATATATATATATATATTCCCCCCTCCCCTTTATATGTTGAGACCCAATCAATCATTCAACGTGCCCATCAAAAGGTGGTCCCACAGAAAAATGAAGGGTTAAGATTAATAAGAGAGAATGGGGCATAAGCTCCTCCTAGTAGGGTCATCAACACCCACCACCGATCCTCTCTATGGTGCCAGCAACTGCACCATAAAAAAGATGAGGAATGATCCACCTGTTTGTCAGTGACATTGTACATTGGTTTGGGTAATGACCAGCAACTGGGTCCCACCACCTGAGCCAACACCTGGAACTGATAAGGTCTGGACCCCACCGTCCTATTACCCCCCCTCTCTCTGAAAAATCTTAATCATTGATGCAGTAAGCCTTGAGATTCATGGCAGAGATTTAGTATCAGAATGATCAACAACAAGCACCAGTGTAAAATTTATCTATTTTATATTCTGGAAACATTTTTGACAGAATGAGGTAACCCTGTTTCATCCCTTTCACTTCACAAACTTTGTAGCGACAACAATATATAAATAAATATTACCAAAAACATATCCATTTGTTAGTTAGGTAGGAAACTTACCATATACCATGCAAAATCAGTCATTATCTTATCAAACACTTTAAAAAAGGAAATATTTTATTTAGACTCTCTAAGGATTATATCAATTAGATTTTTAAAATTACAACTAATATATATCTAGTATGGATGAAATTATTTTAAGGGTATTTATGGAATACTAAAAAGGAAAACTAATAATTATTTCAAAAGAGTGAGAGTGATTGATGATATTTTTAAAACTAAAAGAGTCAAATTGTATATAAATAAAACTTCAGAAGATGTGGACGAAATTAATCAAAAAAAAAAAAAATTAGTACATTTTTGGCATACGCACTAACACTGTTTCATCCCTTTCACTCCAAAAACTTTGTAGTAACAAAAATAAATAAATAAATAAATATACCAAAAACAAACCTATTTGTTAGTTAGGTAGGGAACTTACCGTATACCATGCAAAATAAGTCATTTTCTTATCAAACACTTTGAATAGCAAACTATCTTCTTTTGCCTCAAAAAAAAAAAAAAAAAAAAAAAAATTGCACAAACAAATGGTGATCATTATAAATTTTACTGTGTAGTAAATCCCCCAAATGAGACTTTCCACTATTAGCAACAAAAAAAAATAATAAATAAAAAAGTCCAACCATAAATACCCAGGTTAAAAATACTGTCTTTTCCCTCAAGCCCTAAAAACTTCCCATCCTTCTTCTTCCCCATATTAATCACACTGAAAAAATTGTACCAAAATAATAAACAAAAACAATTTTTTTTTTTTTTTTTTAAAGAGCAATCAAACCTCACGTGTGTTACACATCAAACTCTACTACACATGTGGGAAATGATGATGATGATCTTCTTCTCTTTCTCTTTTTTTTCCTCTTTCATGAGTGGTGACTTGTGCTATCATGCCGATCATCTCCACCACCGCCACCGTGATGCGAATGCGAACCGCTAGCTTGCGATTCCGATATTCCCGTCCCCGCCGTCGCCGACCGATACTGATTCAGCGCTGCGAGCATATTGAAATGTCCGTCGTTCATATTATTATTCCCACCGCCGCCGGCATTCGACTGAGCTAGCTGTTGGCTCGGAAGCAGCGCAACCGGAGCTGGAAAATTCATAAAATGCAAACCGCTGGACATGCTGCTTCTATACAAACCCGCGTTGTTATTAACCGAAGGAAAAGTCCAAACAGGGTCTCCACTCATAACTTGGCTATTAGAATTAGCAAGCATCCAAAAATTGGCCGGAATCTGACCGTGATGATGGTGGCTAGCCGCCGGCACACCACCACATCCGGCGTTCGACTGCAGCAGATAGCTTCCCATTTGATTCAAATCTTGCTCCGCCGCCGACCGCCGTTTCCTTCCTAAAGACTCCTCTTCCTCCTCCGTAGTCGTCGTAGCTTCCGACAAATCCAACGACGTCGTCGCCGCAGCTGCTTCTCTCAGCTCTTGCTTAGCTTGCAAAAGGCTATGATGATGAATATTGGTGTTGCTGTGAGACTGGAAGTTAAGCAGCGTCGTCGAAGTCGGGCTTTCCGACGGCGAAAGCCCGATTCCGGAGAAAAAACTCCTCCGCTGCTGGTGGTGCTGAGATGGCTGGAGGAGCGGGAAATTCGGAGCGTAATAAGAGGACTTAAGCTGTGAAGGCACCGACATGCTGGAGCCGGAGCTCCGAAGAGAAATGTTAAGGGATGTGAAATTCGCGGGAATTGTGCCGGTTCCGGTGGCTGCGATGACAGCTGGCTCAGCTTGCTGGAGAAGCCACTCGATGGTTTCGCCGTCGGATTTGTGCCCTAGCTCTCGGGTCAGCTGGAAAACCCTAGCTGCGCATAGAGCAGGCATTCGGATTCTTCGGCCTCTGCCGTCTACCTTGGTGTGTCGGTCTTTCGTGGAGGTTCTTTTCGGCGGCGGTTTCTTGGAAGCTTCTAAGGCGGCGGCTGCGGCGGAGGCGGTGGTGGTGGCTTGTAAGGAAGAGGTGTTGGAGCGGTTGGAGGTGTTTGGTTCGGCGGAAATGGCGAGAGAAGGGTATATGGGGCTTGAACAGGAAGCTTCTTCTTCTTTCTTTTCTAGCAATTGGAATGGAAAATTTGGACGGTGGTGATGCTGCTGCTGTTGATGATGATGATGGTGGTGTTGTTGTTGTTGTTGTTGATGGTGATGGTGGTGAAGATCATCACCTCCTTCCATGATCGCATGGAAAATAAAACAAATCAAAAATCAGTTTGTATGTATAATGGCTTATATGAGAGACCCTTTGGATAGTTTTTTTATTTTGGTTTTTGTGGGACTCTCAAGACTCACTGTATTAAGAATGGAGTTTTTTTTTTTTTTTTTTTCTTGAGTGTTTGCTGGCTGGAATTTCTATGAGAAAATTGATGTGTGTTGGAGCAGTAGAGAGGTATATGGAATGGGAAGAGAGAGAGGATAAGGAAGAAGGGCAAGAAGGAAAGCTTTAAGCAACAAAGATAATGAGTGGGAATTACATGGTGAGCTTTAAAAAGCAAAAATTTTTTAAGAAAAGAAATTGCTTTGTTAGTGTGCCGAGCTTTCCCTTTCTTTTATTTTAATTTTTGGAAAAATAAAATAAAATTTGGGGATTTTATTTTTATTTTATTAATTTATGGCTTTGGAAGGGAAGGCAAAAAAAAGAAAAAAAGAAAAAAAAAAGTGGATTTTAATTTTGTGAATTGATGAGGGGATGAGAGAGAGAAGGGTTTCCTTTTATTGTGGTTGGACAGCCCCTTTGGTTCAGACTCCACGTGAGGTGCTCTTTTTATCATTCAATCCATAAAGACAATGGTGGCCGATGTGGGACCCAATCCCAAGTCAAAAAAATTTGAGAGACTTGGAAAGGAAAGATTATCAATTGGGTCCCATCTCATTCAAGTAATCATTTCATTTTGCCTTTGGCCCTTTGCCTTTTGTTCTGCACCTTTGCTGGGGGACTTTGGGATTCCTCAACTAGCCTTTGCCTTTGGGCCTTTGATTGCTCTTTGGTGGTGTTGGCTAGGGTTTTTAATTCTCAATTGCATCATATTTATATATAAATATCTTTGATTCTTCTTTTATTCCCTTTAACTATAATAATTTCCTTTGATTATGTTCATTCTCCTTAATTTGGATTATTATGTATATGCATGACTTGGTGGTTTTAAGTGGGTTTTGGTAAATTTTTTGTTAAATTTAGTAAATATTTGGATTAAAATGATCAAGTTTGAACAATAATTAGAATATTCTGAAAAGTTCTTTGCATAATTAGCTAAGTACTTAAATGATATCCATAAACATGCTTTGGGTCCAGTTTAAAATAATCATTAAAGAAGAAACAAAGTTTGGCAGCCTATCTACCAGAGTTATTTTGAATGTAAATTATTAAGCTAGCTAGCTCAACAAGGACCAATTTTAAGAAAAAAAGAAACAGATGGATAAATATTCTGAAACATATTATAATACCGATTTGAATTTATAGCTCTTTATCGATTAATTATAATAAGTAATGATATACAAAGAGCTATGAATTGGTAGCATACCCCATGTTTCAGATTTCTACATGTTATCAAATATAGTACAGAACCTATTGCCGGTGGATTTAATGAAACTTTATTTTCCCCTTTAAAGATGGTGGAGAGTGAAATCATGGCTTATAATACATGTTGGGTGCGAAAGAAATTTTCAAGTAAAAGAAAAATAAAATAAAATGGTATATATAGAAATTCACCTAGATCGATGCTGTAATAATGTATAAAACTTAGGCTTGTTTAAAGTTCAAATTCAATTTATCTACATATATTATCGATATATATAATTTTACTATAGTGAATTTGCATGTATTGCATAAAGTGCACTAAACAATTTCTTTTTAGAAAGAGATTGAGATTTTCACATGAATTACATCTAATTAGGAGCTCATGCACACAATAGCGTGGGCTTATAATGTCACCATTTTATATAAAATCGATCTAATAGTTTAAGCATAAGAACCTTTTTTATTATTCATTGGACTACTTTAATTAAAGATTGAAATTAAAAAAAAAAAAAAAAACACTAGTAGTGGTCTGACATGAGTTTAGTATGAACCTAGGAAAACATTAATATATTTTTAAATATCAAACACTAAAGCGACCAAAGTGCTGAAAAAGAAAATATAAAACCATCTGATAAATCAGATGTGAGTTTGATTATATATATATATATATATTTTGTTTTTTTTTTTTGTTTTTGGTCTTTGTAATTGACAACATATAGTTCCTATTCTATATTGGAAACTTATAGATGTGAGAAATGATAAAGATTTCATTTGCCCAGTTAATTTTTTAACTGAAATGACATTCTTAGCACTTAGGTATAGTCTTTGTAATACATCTATCATATTGAAAATATATTTCCAACACATGATCATGTCTGTTTGTCTATGTATGTACATACGTATAGGTTGGCATTTTGTGTCTTGTTCTCAATATAGAGATTAAAGATATATATTGTGCCTAATGTGGGTTAGTCTTGAGGACTAATTTGTAGCAATTTGCTTATGGTGATAAATTTAGTTCTCTTTCCAGGATCTCACGAAACTGAATATACAATCATGATCATATGGTACGTTGGCTTTTACTGGTTTTGTTCCAGGACAGATCTAAATCATTTTGGATTTGAAAGGACTACTTTGTTAAGGTTTTGCTTACACAATTGTGACAACGTTCATAACTCTACTTATTTAATCAAATATTTCATATATTAGTTAAGACAAAGCCCATCTTTTCTTTTTTCTTTTTAATTACAAATTGGGGATGAGAATTTTATTACCAGAAAGATTTGAACTTCTAATTTAAAAGCGTATTTTTAGTGATTTTTCCTATTAGAGTTCCATTATTTTTTTTTTCTCTCTATAATTTATTCATTCTGTCAAATTAATTAGTTAAGTTGATTATATATTAACAAAAAGTTTAGGGGATTTTATTCACAGAGACATGATCAAACCAAGACTTAGGGTTTAAGATCAAATTAAAGTCATTGCCATTTATTCTAATTGTATTTAATAACATATATTGTACTAACTATAATATAATTAACTTTTTGAAGGCCTGATAATTAATATAAATCAATAACCAGCTTTTCCCTAATCCATTGATTGGGTGCATATATAAAAGCAAAGTGGTGGGCTCAATTTAAACTGAGCATTTTAATTCAGAAAAAAATAAATAACCTAAGCATTTTAGAAAATTGTAGAATAATGAATAAGCTTTATTAAATAAATTAAGCAGCTATCTGTCCCAACCATATATTGATTAATTCCGTTCTCTTTTTTGTAAGTCATTAGCTAATTGAAGAAATGTCTTAATCTTGTATTGCTAGTCAACAGAGATTTTTTGCTGAGTCATTTATAGTATGATAATTATTGAATTACAATTGAGTTCATTATTTCTTTTATATTGTTCTCTAATATTTCCTCTCACATATAGGTCCGTTTGGCCCAATACAACATGTGTATTTTTTTTTGTCCGGCTTCTTTTGGACTCATTTTTAGATCTTTATATATATATATATTTTGTGGTAGAGTTGCTGAGTTTTGAATTTGCACTTGACTGCTAAATCTTTTTGCTATGTATCATATTGAATTATTATTAATTTGAAAAGCTTAAGTTAATAGAATGCGGGACGCCATCTATTTTATATTGTTCTCTAACAATAATTACAAAGCTTAAAATACAAGCTTAAAACATCATTGATTTTGTGCTAGCATAAAAACATTTCCTATTTCTTTGTGTTTGTGCATACAACTTATATATATTGAAGAACTTTTAAAAAAAGGAAAATAGAAGAGAAGAGAATGAGAGCATCTCCAATATGATACGAAAATTGATATTATTCAAATTTAAGTGATCATAAATGTACAGTAAAAAAAATTATTTTTCAATGATATAGTGCAAGAAAGACTTTTGATGGCTATTAATGGTTACTAATTAATACCATATTCTATTAAGTTTTTTCCATTTAGAAAAAATAACACTTTTTAAGATAATTTTTGCTTTTACAAAAAATAAAGAATGTCTAACAAAGCTTCAAGAAGTAGACATTCATTTTGACAAATGTTTAGGTTGCATCAGCTTAACATTCATTATATATAGACATATTATCTACCATCGAAGAGCAGTTTTCTTAAAATTATGTCTACATTGTTTTTGCGTCATGGCTGTTTACACAATCCACATCTTCATAAAAGATGCTTTAAGAAATGTAGATACTTCCATGGTTGATTTAAGATACTTATACAGCTTTACAAAATACATATCCCATAGTTATGTGAACAATTATTAGAGCAACCAAAGTAAACCCCATATAAAAATTGAAAAAATTGACTCTCCTCTTGAAAACTCATTGATAGTAGGCGTTCAATCCTCCATTCTTGCTTCATTTTGCACCTTGATCATTGGTATTAATTTTTTTTTTTTATTTCCCTAATATGCCTCCTCAAGCTAGAGTGGGAATGAAAATGAACACCCAGCTTGCTTTGAGAAAAAATTATATATAAGGAAATACATAGTCAATTTACATTTTTTAAAGGCTAATTTATAAATTCATAATTTATTTATTTTGAAATACATACTCTTTAAACATCGGACCTATCAAATGGTTAATTTTCCATTGATTGTCATGGTCAATTTTTTTTTAATCAGTCCTAAAAATTAAGGCACCAAAAACCTATTTGCCCGATTAATTGCTTGCTTTTTATTTTTTGAAAATTCAACATCTAAAACTCTCTTTTAAGGAGTTAGAATTTGTACTTTTCCAGAGGATTCAACAAAAAGCAAATTAGCACACTGATGGGATGCAATTTATATGTATTTTATATACCTTAATACTTGATTGAGCATGTTTTATTCACTTAAAATGGATTAATTTATATTTTTCTATGTTTTAGGTGGATTTGAGCTTAAAGGGATGAAAAATGAAGAAACAGTGGCAAAATCGTAATTAAACAGAAAAACTAAAGAAGCAGTGGCAAAACCGTAATTAATTGGACGTTGGCAGCAAGGCAGTGCAGCCCAGGTGCATTGCCCAGGCGCCTGGGTGTGCGCGAATTTGTTCGTTTTTACGCGATTTTATCAGTTTTAACCCTAAATTTTAGTATAAATATGTTTTATCAGTGTTGTAAAAGTGGGAGCCGACTTTTAGAGGAATTTTACCATTAGAATTGAGTTTCTCTCTCAAGTTTGTGCTTCTAACATTCTTTTATTGGGTAAGAATAATTCTAAGCTAGTTATGCAATTGTGAGACTTGTTTTTATTTCAATCCAATTTAATCATTCAGTTTATGTTCTTCTGTGTTTATTGTTTATATTTTCAATTTCTCATAATTATAATTTGGATCCGTTATTTTTATGTGAGATTGGATTATTGCTAAATTGAATTCTCAATCGTATTGGGTTTTTAATAATTAGTAGCAAATAGACTTTAATGGTTATGATCCCAGTTTCTGTTAATTGTCTATGAAAAATATAAATTAGATTAAAACTTTGCAACGTTTGTAGAGTTTGTCTTTATTTGGCTTTTCTCTTGTTCTTGATTATTTTCTGAGATAAATTCAGGTCACGTTGATTCTAGATTTAATTTCAGAATTATAACTAATTCATGATCGTATCTGGATTAGTTTATTTTAGTGAGAAGTATAGAATAATTAGGCCGTGCCAATTATTTATGCCAAACTGAATGAAGAATTGGAATTTTTATGTCTATGATTAATTGTTTACTAGTCTTATGAATTATTCTGATCCCAAGAGTTTCTCTTATTTATTTCTTTTCAGTATTTACTAGTTTTGATTTAATTTAGAATATTTTGCAAGCAATCTAAAACCCCCCATTTTTATCTTTTTAGTTTAGAGTTTTACTAGGATAGAATTTAAATTGGAATTCAACACAGTCCCTGTGGATTCGACCTGGACTTGCCACTACTATAGTTCTGGTAAATTCAGTATTATAATTTTGGTGTTTACGACACATCAAATTTTGGACTAGCAAAGGTTATGAATTCTTGATGACTTTTAGGATCCGAAGGATATTCTTGAAAAGCATTTTTCGTTATTCTTTTTATTATTATTATTATTATTATTTTTTGGGTGGCTAACTAGTTTCTTTCATAATTCCTTCCTCTTCTTTTTATTTTTATATTTTTTATATCTTTTTTTTTTTAAATAATCAATAACATCTTAGCAAGAACCAAACACCATTCTCAAAGTAAATAATTACATAATTATGTAGCCTTGATAGACTTCACAGCAGGATCGACCGTCATATCGAGGTGGTAAATTATTTAGGACTTTATCAAAGTGATTAAGAGCAACAATGGACTAATTAAAAAATAATAATAATAAGCATAAAATCAAATGGTAAGCTAATTAATAAAAAAATATGCGAAATAAAATTATTTCATAAAGAAACTAAGCGGAAGCTAAAGCCACGGATCAATCCCACTCTGATATTATACATGAAGAAGTTTTAGAAAGGAAAATACAAAAGTAGAATAAGAGATGCAAATATTTCCATTGTTGATTTAAGATACTAGATGACTATTAGTACGATATATAACTCTATTTGCAAAGCTTTACAAAATACATATCCCATAAATATGGAATCAATTTTAAGAGAAACCAAAGTAAATTCCATATAAGAAGTTAACTCTCTTTTCTCTTGAAAACTTGCACTCATAACTTCTTGATAGTAGTACAAAAACATTTTGTGGTAAAATCAACTTGTAACTATACGAATCGTTTTCAAATAGTATAAAATAATTTTAAGAGTAAACCAAATATCGTACCTAAAAAAATTTTGGATTACTTATTCTAATTAAATCTATATACTAACTTGAACACCCAAATTTGTTTTTGTATCAAGCAATTAAATTAAAAACTAAACTATCAAAGCATTTTAAATAAAAGCAAAGAAGAGTATAGAGCAAATTTTAATAAGTTTCAACCAATAATGATGAATAAGGGCTATAAAATTCACCACTAATTACATCTAATTTACTAATTATTATGCAAAAATAGAATGATAAGAGTATTTGATAATTCAACCAAGTTCAATCAATGCAAACACACTAGGAACTAGTATCTATTTCAACTAGTAGTAAACTCTCTAATTAAGACTCTAGAGTCATGCATTTCCATTGAGTTTTTTATTAAGATTCTTGGCAACTTTACTAACATGGGAGGAGTAAAAGTGTAAACTATCTAATGAACTACAATACAACCTAAATTATATTGCTTGAATCATCCATAATTTAATTATGAGCATTTAGGTCAATAGTTTATTGAATTATTTAAAAACACAAATACTCAAAATATCATTCAAAAAACTTCAAAACAATTCTTGCATAAAAAAGTAAATCTTCATAATTAGGGCTTAGTCAATAACCATAATTATGAAGTTAGTTCATAATTGTAAAAGAAAACATCATCATTAATTCAAAATACATGATTGAAAGAACGAAAATTAAAATAAAGTAAAGAAATAGAAGAAAAAAAGAATGAAGCCACGATGTTTGATGTAGTTAAGCAATCTTCAAGTCTTTAATCTTCAATTCCAAGCCTTCAATCAAGCCAACAAGGAGCCAAGATAATGGAATAGAAATAATGAAGCCAATTGATGTATTATTCAACCAAAGTTGCCTCCACCATACTCTCTTGATCTACCTAAAACTCACCTCAAAAGTCTGTCAAAAGCTCTTTAAAATTGCCTCTAAGAGTTGTATATTATTGTATATCTCCTTGAATGAAGATGGGGTTATATATATTATTCAACCAAAGTTGCCTCCACCATACTCTCTTGATCTACTTAAAACTCATATCAAAAGTCTGTCAAAAGCTCTTTAAAATTGCCTCTAAGAGTTCTATATTATTGTATATCTCCTTGAATGAAGATGGGGTTATATATATATATAGGGTCTTGAGGACCTCTTTGTCCCTTTTTTTCAATGTGGGACTCTTGCAAGACACGTTTTTTTTAGCCTAATAAAAGACTTATATGTTTTTAGCTATTCTTGCTCCCCACAACTTTCATTTTCTCTAACTTCTTCTAAAGAGAATTGTAATTAGTCTACTTTACCCTTAATAAAACATGTGACATGACATGTGCCTCATTAAAGATAAATTTTACCCTTGGATCTTCTCATTTAATCTTAGCCATCAATCTTTGACTGTCTTCTTAAACCGCCACTTGCCACAACAATTACCATTAGATCTTCTCTTTGATGCTCTAAAATTAATGGTGAAGATTAAAGCTTCCAAGATTTCAAAAAATCTTGAAACACATCAGCTTGTTGTACATGTCTCATAATCAAAATATGATCACATTTTTGAAATCGGAGGACCCATAGGAATCTTATGAACAGGTGAATCTTCAAAGAATCTTCAAATAACCTTTATGGATTATTTTAGAACTTTTTATCTGTTTAAGCTCAAATTTTGCCTCCTACTATTTTCAATGCCAAATAATTCATTTTTGAGGTTGTTTTAACCAAATTCTCATTCTTTCACCTACACTATAAATTTAACACATTAACAATTTTCCATGACAATGAGACTGAAACTAACAAAAAATAAGATCATAAGGTGACATAAAATCATAAATATTTTAGGCCTAACAATAATAGACATTTAATCATCCATTCATGCTTCATTTTTCACTTTGATCATTGGTATTAATTTCTTGATTTCTTTTGTTAACGTACATAAATATATGTATACATAGAAATTTGTTATAAAATCCACTTGTTGGAACACTATGGTGCTTGACATGTAGTTTTTTTGTATGATTTTTTTTTTTGTTTTTTCCTATTTTTCTTTTAGTTTTATACCATTTTGGATTGTTTGGTTAAAAAAAATGCTATACAAAACACAACATTCAAGTATACATCTTTTTTTCTATTATTTTTGGTAGATTTTGGATTTTATAGCATTTAGTACTATTTAGTTTAAAAAAAAAAAAAAAACTTACATGTCAGACTATTTAATAACAACATATTAGATTTACATGAGACCCATTGAAAATTGTTATAAAATGTTAGTTGTATTTTTTAAAATTTAATTGATAACTCATTTTTCTTATGTAAAATCAATGTGGATGATATGTCTTGCTACATAGGCTATCTTTACCATAAAGTTCTGACTGTGTCCTTACTAAATCTAAATTATATATATAGGAAATTTCTATGGTCAAGATATCTTTACTATGTTGTAGTCAGAACGTCACTTATCAACCCTTCAATTGCTTTAAGGGTTGAGATTTAAAAATGTATTTGGAGTTCAAATTAATGAGCCTATATCAGTTCACTTTGTTTTCTAGAGTTTTATTACTTCACAAGAACTCACATAGTCTACCAAAATTTCATTAAATCTCAGCCTTTGAAGCAATTTAAAAGCTGATAAGTGATGTTCTTGCCATAAAATGGTCAGGATGTCTTGACAAGGAATAAAGTTCCAGCCTTAAAGGTTAATCCTTTAGGGGGAGTAGTCCAATCCTCTTATATATGCATTTGGATCTCCAATTCTAACCGATTTGAGACTTTAGTTTGCATTCTTCCAACACATCCCCTTTCACTAAGGATCACATGTCTTTTTTCTTAATTTTTTCAGCACCTCTCAAATTGAGGACTCTTGCATGGGTATCCCGCCTTCTTCATTCAGCTTCCTCGCCTTTTCTTTTCGGGGTCTTTATGCGCAACTCTCACACCAGTGCTCCGAACATTTACATACGGTTTCCCTCCATTTCTTTTATGTCGATAATCCTCTACCATATTTAGTATCCATCACCATTAGATTCATCTCGTCCATATACATGGCTATGTTGGGTTTGATTCTTATACCACTTGTTCATCCCAAGAGAGGAATTGAGTTCCACATTAAAAAGTTAACCCTTTAGGGGGAGCTGTCCACTCCTCCACTCATCTTATATATGCTATTGTATCTCCATTTCTAGCCAATGTGGGACTTTAGTTCGCACTCTTCCAACACTTAATATTTTACCAAACTCATATAGCTTACCAAATTTTTATTTAATTTCAGCCTTTGAAACAATCTAAATCCATATAGGTGACGTCATAACCATAAAGCAGTTAAGATATGCTGAACGGTGAATGACTGTATACACATACACATAGTCAAGCTACTATCAAAACTCTTGCACCATATTAAAATGCGGACGGTAGAAATTTTCGTGCAGACGTCAATTTCTTTCATATCATCACTAAAACAAAAAATCAATGGCAATAGTTTCTAGATTTGTCACTAACATAGGCATTTTGTGATGGTCCACACGACATTTTAGTCTCGATTGTATAATTTCTCTCTGTCTTTCTCTGTCTATATATATAAATATACAACATAGAAATTCTCAATCAGGATCTCCTAATACAAAACCATCATGATTTTATTTATCAGCTCTTGGATTGTTTAAAAAGTTAAGACTTAAAGATGTAATTGGAATTTATACCAGATCTATATAGGGTTCATTTCACCCTTTTAGGATTTTAATATTTCACTAACCCATATAAACTTCAAATATATCTTTAAAGCTAAGATGTTGAAGTAATCGGATGACTAATAATAATAAAAGACATATCCTCTTAGAACATGATCAAATGCAAAAGTTGCTAAATATACATATGAATATTTTCTTATTCAAGAACATTAACAAATTTTTGTCCAAATTCATCTAATTATCGGTGATAGAATAACAAAACTCACCTTTTTGCTGATAATAGGATGAATCCTAGACTAATAATTATCCAAGATTCCTAGATAAGATAACTATTGTATTTATGTATGTATACATATAAGGTTTTATGTATAAATATATGGTTTTCCTATAGTGGAGACATCGCTCACTACAGCCATCATATGCGCATAATCTCGCCCATCAGACATTTACAATAGGCTACCATCCATTGAGTGGTGGGAACGTTATACACTGTAGCAATTCTATATATATAATTTTATTCTACTGAAAGATGTAATTCAGGATAAGCTGGGTGAAAATGACTTGTAACATCTTATGCGATGTTTTCTACGCCCCACAAGACGAGGTTGGACGTGTGTCAACTAGTATAAGCTAGACTTGTCACTGAAGAAGAATGCTAGTATACACATACACACATATATATATATACATATACACTAAACCTAATAGATGATTGGTGAAATTGTTTGAATAATTGTAGGCTTAAGTATAGAAATTTGCATTCTTTAAACCATATATATATATAATTGGAGAATTGCTATTATCCAAATGTTGAAACAAAATTTTCGTCTAAATCACCTTGCAAAATGAGGCTTGACGTGGGTCGCCTAAGAAGATACTACTACTTCACACACTTATATACAAAAACCCAATAGATGATTAATGGTGAAATTGTTTGAATAAGCCTGCACTTAAATACCTTTTAAAATTGAATTTGTTCACATATGGATCTTTACAATTAATTTGTGCAATTGATACCTTTTAATTTGAAAAAAGTTGCACATTTGTCCAATTTATTTAAAATTAACAAATTCCGTTAACTTAAAAGTTACATGCATATCACATTACCCTCAAAATTGATTTTTTCATTTTTTATTATATCAAAAATTAAAAACATGAAATTTGGATAGGTATAGTAATCTGCATTCTCTAAACCCTAATTTCCATAATATATATATGTTTGTGTATGTGTGTGCGCATATAGAAACTACTACTATCCGGTCGTCTGGTAAAATTTTCATATAGATCATCACTATCGTCGTCACTAATATAGAAAATTAGTAGCGACAGCTTTCAGATTCATAACTAAAAATATGTTTTAGCTACATTTTGAACAAAAATTTCATCTATATGTGCGGATCCTAGGCTATTTATAATTAAGCTGATCATAAGGAAAAGGGAAACAGTTAATTTAGAGAATCAATATGCAATTTACCCCCCATATATACTGAGCATGCTGATCGTTTACTTAGATCATATGTATCTGAAATCCCGTAAAAGTACTTCAAAGGACCATTGCAGCTGTGACCAAGTGGATCATATACAGGTTTTAGATTCAAAATTTCTATTATTTTTACTGTTAAAAAAAAAAAAAATATCATTGCTCCCCACCCGATCAAAAGCTTGGCCTCNTACTGTTAAAAAAAAAAAAATATCATTGCTCCCCACCCGATCAAAAGCTTGGCCTCTCTGGACATGTAACAAATATTTGTTGACCCCAAAAAAGGGAAAAAAAAAATGTCAGAACTCAAAAGAGCATTATATTTTTCAAGAGCGTTTTCAATTCTTTTTTTTCAGAAAATTAATATTTAAAATATATAGCAGGCCACAGCAATAAACGAGTACAAGCAGCAAAAAAGAAAAAAGGTTTTCTGATAGCTAGGCTATTCCCTATTCCATTAACACAATTCGTAAGAAAGTAAAACGGAAAAAAGAAGAAGTTAAAGCAGAAAATTGAAAACTGTGATTCAGATGGAAGTGAAACAAGTAGTGTTTTGGCTACGAATGGTGCATTGGAAATTCTGCATGTTCTATATCTGTTGTTCATGTTCCTAAAGTAAGCTTAGAGATGAGAGAAAGAACAAATGAAAAATGACCTCATGAAAGTTTTATGAAATGGCAATTTTCTCTTCGGAAATTTATTTATTACAGAATCAGAATAAATGTCTAGGCTCTAGCTAGCATGCTTCAATATACCTTAATATATAATTTAAGTGAATTAATAAACTAAGCCAATACAAAGTACCATTTTTTTTATTACTATTTCAAAAATATATTATGTAATTATCATAGAACATGAAATTGCCATTAATCTGTTCTTAATTGCAAATGGTTTCCACATATAAAGATTCTGAATTTGAATAATAATAATGATAAAGAATCTAACTATTTTATATTAGTTTTAACTACAAGATCATAATCACTAGATGATGAAACCTTTGTTAAAAAGAAAAATTGATTATTTACTTTTTATTAGTTTTAGCTTTTGGGAGAAACGATAATTTAATTTGATATCAGAGCCAAAAATCTTTGAGATCCTAAGTTTAAAATTCAACAATTTTACTAAAAAATTTAAATACACATATAAGATACAAAAATGGACTTAAAAAAGGCCGAGCCTACATATAAAGAGGAATATTAGAGAAAAAATATAAAAGAAATTGTGATATATTTTCTATCAGCTTAAGATTTTGAAAGAATTAGTAATTCTACTATTTTTTTTATATTTTATTTCTAATACTTCATCTCACATGTATGCTTTTTTTGAGTTCCTTTTGAGTTCTCACATTCTTCATACANCACATTTTTTTTTTCTTTTTAGTGGAACTTTAGAATTTTGAGCCTATAATTTTAAGATTTTTAACTTTGATACCATATTAAATTGAAAGTTGATCATCATTTTTTTTATTTTTTTATTTTTTTCTAACAACTTTAACTAAAAGAAAGTAAATCATCATTTTTGTATATTTTTTTCTAACAATTTTTTGTCAATTAATTAAAATCCTCAATTTGCTAGCTAGTTTAATTAATATTTTATTATATATAATACACATGGGTATGTATGAGGTGGCTTGGTTTTATTGATGACGTTATGGAGTGGAGCCAAAGTGTCGAGAAATATGGACCAGAGGAGAGGAAATGCTGCAAATTCTGAGACCACATGGGTTTGCCGCTTATGAATGATATTGAAGGAGACAGCTTACCTTACTATTTCGCTGCCAACACCTCATGACCTCTCTCACCTTCTTAATATTTGGTTGATTTGGTGCCACATCTCTACGGCCAGTTTTTACTCATATATATATAATTTGTTTAATAATTTTTTTTTATTTTAATAAAATAAAAATTGTTATACAAAGTATATTTTAAGTGACANATATATATATATATAAATTCAGAAAAAAGAACTCCTAGACTCCGTTTCCTTTGTATTTTTATTTGTTCCATAGAAAATTAAGCTGTGCCTAAACAATGATCATCCCAGAAGATTTTCTACCAAACTAAATTAATATATCAACATCAATGAAAGGTTCTTTCGGAAAAATAAGAAAAATGAAAAAAATGTAAATAACTTTATATAATCAAACAAAAGTATTCTAAAATAATTTGTCTTTTTTTATATTTTACAAAAAAAAAAAAAGTCAATAATAAAATAATCAGTTCCTTATCAGCTTCTTCTTCCGGAAGACAACCTCGGTATCAAGCCCAAACCCATCGACGTTCCTAACACCAACCGCAACTGAATCCTTAAACAACTCCACCAAGGGTCCCACACTGTACAAATCATTAGCCGAGTACCTATCAGCCCGTCTAGACAGCGACACGTGTAGCACGCATATCCCGCCCGGTTTCAGCGTCCGTTCGATTTCCCCAACGAACTTCCACGGAAACAGAGCGTGATCGAACACGTTCGAGAATTCAAAATCAAAAGTCTCGTCTTTGAACGGCTGAGCGTGAAAATCTCCTTTGATAACCAACGGCGGATGAGGCACCAAATCCAGACCAACCGAGTCACGGACTCCGATGCTCCTGAGGGCCTCCACTTCCTGACCGACTCGGGCTCCGACGCAGAGCGATTTCGACGAGTTCGCGAGGAGGTTTCGATCCTTGAGGCTTTGGAAGAATTTGGCGAAAACCCTAACCTTGCGATTCCAATCGCGGGTGGTCCATATCTTGCGGAGCTTCGGATTGAGGGTTTTTTTCAGCTGGTGCTGGATGTAGGATTCGTAGGACGAATATCCGGGTCGGATACGGAGGTCGCCGGAGGTGTTTGACGGCGGAGATTGAAGGGTTTGGAAGGTGGTTATTTTCCGGTGGAGTGGGGTTTGGAAAGAGAGGAATGTGAGGAATGTGAGAGAGAGGAAGAGAGAGAGAAGGAAAGGTTTCAGAGGGAGAGGTAGGTTTGGAATGGTGGGTTTCATTATTTCTTACATGCAATGCAAATTACTAGTAGCAAAACATGCATGAAAAAGAAGTTTGTTTCTATTTGCATACGAGAGAGAGAGAGAGAGAAGCTTATTGAAGATTAATGGTGGGTTGGATTGTGGAAATTTTTTTGCATAAGTATATACGAAACTTAAGGAGTTAAGGAATTTTGTTGTGCGAGGAATATTTATTTAACAAGGATGATGATAATTATAACCAATTAATAGTTTAATTATACATAGAGATTTTGCCAATGTGGAACTCTATGTATAATCATATTACTCTTCTCTCGTAGATTTTGCATGCCGCTTAATAATTATCTTACTTTACAAAATAAAATTAAAATTCCAAAGAAATTTTAAAAAATTTAAACTTCGTTTACTCAGGGGAGTGTATTCAATTAAGACACTTAAAAAAATTTATAAACTTTTTTTAATTATAGACTTTTGTAGACTTTAACATACTTTTTTAGACTTTATAAAAGTATGGATGACTTTTATAAACTTTTTTTAAGGACTTTCATAAACTTTCAATGACTTTTATAAACTTTTTTTAATGACTTTTATAAATTTTTTATTTTTACTACTCAATATTTATAAGTATTTCATATCTCTCTTTTCAATTGCAATAATTTAATCATTGTCCTGAAGCCTATTACCCTTCTATGTTGGCTACATAATATATACATGCATACTTAGTGAGGTATATTAAATTATGACTTTGGAAAACTTTTTTAAATCACAAACTTTTGTAGATTTTAATAGGTTTTTATAGAGTTTTTTAGAGTTTATAAAAATATGTTTGATTTTGAATGACTTTTATAAATTTTTTTTAAACGACTCTCATAGACTTTGAACGAATTTTATAATTTCTTTTTAATGACTTATAAATTTTGAACAACTTTCATAGATTTTTATGTTTAAAAACTTTTATATTATTTCACATAGTTATGAAATATTTTTATATAGTTCTAACAATTTTCATTTTAAAAAAAAACGTTTTAGTATACTTTCATTAATTTTGAAATATAATAGAGACTTTATAGTTGTATAATTATATTTATAACTGTATAATTATATTTTTTACATCAATAAAAATATTTTTTTTAAAAGAATAAAAATATAAATTACCTCAATAAAAAAAATTATTTCAAAAATTATTTACTAAAATTCAATATTTTTATTTTTTAGTATTTAAAAATATATTAGATATTATACTTTTCATATATTAGCAAAAGTAAACGAACATAAGAAAAAATAAAGAAAAACAGTTATTTATTATGCTTTTTTTTAAAAGCAAATTACAGTTTTATTGCACTTTATTATATTTATATATTAAAAATAAATCAAAAGTTGCATTTTTATAAAATAAAAAATCCATAATATTTTTGTTAGACTTTTGTTCCGCAGTAGAGAAGGAGATGAAGAGGGAGAAGAAAAGATATAAAGAGAAGAATTCCAAAATAATGTAAAATAATTGGAATCATTTAAAAAGTTTACAAAAGTTTTGGGAGAGAATGAAAAACTTTTTATAAGCATAAACTTTCCATTTTTGACTAAAAAGTCTACAAAAGTTTTTCATTTATAAAAGTTTTTAAAAGTCATTGACAAATTGAATACCTCATGACTTTATAAACTTTTAAAAAGTCTTAATTGAATACCCTATAAATTTTATAAACTTTTTAAAAGTCCACATTGAATATACCAAGACTTTATAAACTTTTTAAAAGTCTGTATTGAATACACCTAAACTTTTTAACTTCATAAAAATCTTCTAAAATATTGATTGAATACATCCCCTTTAGATCCATCCTATTACAATTACACCAAAAATAAAAATAAAATAAAATATCTTCTATATAAATTTGATTCAGTATCCATATCATTCTCAAGTTTTAACTTGGATAGATCTTATTTTTTAGTACGATTCATTATTTTGTTTGATTTAATTATTTGCTAATTAAAAAAAATACTAAAATAAGCAATTATGTGATTCATGGAAGAGTATAATTACTAAAATGCTAATTAGAAATAATTCTTAGCCCTTGTTTAATATGATTTTTTTCTAATAAAAAAGTTTTACTTAAGAGAGTTATAAGTATTTATATTAAAAAACTAAATGTTTGACATATAAATTATATTTTTTAATATTTATATTAAAAAATAAAAATAAAAACAGCTTTTTTAAATTATTCTTGTAAAGCTCAAATTTTAATTATTTTTAAAAAAAATTCTTTTTCAATTCATAGAAAAAACTAAACAAAGCATTAAATTTTTTCACTACCAATTTTATCATTATTATTATATTAAATTTCTATTATATCCAAAAATAAAATAAAATTCTAAAAAAAACATTAAGTTCACTTTTTTTTAAAGCTCATCTAATGTGATATTATTATATTGATTATTTATTTTAATTACTTTATTTTTTCCAATATATATGTGTAAAACATATATGATATATATTATTGAATTCTAAATTATTTTAAAATAACAATACAATTACATTTTAAATAATAGAATTTATATAAAATTGATCTTTAAATATTGCAATTTTTATATTAATTTCAATATTTTTTTATGATTTAAATAAATATGTATACATACAAAAATATATTTTAATGTAAAATAAAACAAATATTAGTCTAATTTATGTATAATAGATTAGAAGTAAAAAATAATTTTGAAATTATATTAACTAATCGCTCTACTAGAAGTCAAAAATATTTTTAAACATCCAAACAAAATAAATAAATAAAATTTAAAAGCTTTACGATGAAAAATTTTACTTGCATAAGTTATAGCAAACAAACACTTACTTTCTCGAAGCTTTTGCTTTAGGCTAAATCTAGTTCCTTTGATTGCTATCATGGCAGAAAATAAATCTAGTTCCTTCGATTGCTATTTTTGTTATAATTATTGTAAGCTTAACATTACTCTTTCTTCCTCAAAAAATTCATATTCTTGCTGTGGGACATTGTAGAGGAAGGCATACACCCCTACCATTTCTTGTGGTACTGATTACTGTTTTTACAACACTATATCACGATTGAGGAAAAAAAAAAAAAAAAGGGAAAACAATGCTACCTTTCACTTGTATAATAAATCCACAACCATCGTCAGGGAACACCAGAACACAATCTAGACATCGCCATTGCTTTTATCATGTTGGACTTGGCTGCATCCAATAATGGATCTGTTCGAAGGGCTTTCTCGAAACAGAACTTCGCTTCCTCCCACTGACCCTCGGCGACGAATACAAGACCGAGATTGTTAAATGCAGGAGTATAGCCTGGCTGGAGTTCAAGTGACTTTGTAAACATTGCCTTGGCCCGTTCATATTGTTTCTGCTGGCGATATAGATTTCCAAGGTTGGAAAATGTAGCATGCAAATTTTCTGTTGTTGCCAACGACAAGGCCCGCTTGTAAACTTCTTCAGCTTTTGATGGCTCCTCGGAAAATTGCAGTGAGATACCTAATGATGAAGTTACGAACCCATTAAAGCAAGTTATGAATAAAAAAGAGTGAGAGGAACACGGAGACAATGGTATTGCCAGAAACATAGACATAATATATAATACACACACACATTGCACAAACCTAGATTTGACCATGCATAACTGCACTCCCTAAAACGTGCAACTGCAGCTTTGAGATACTTCTGTGAGTTTTTGAATTGTTGGGTGCAAAGGCTATGAAGGCCAAGTTGGTGCCACTGCACAGCATCATCTGGATCCTCGGCTATTGCCTAAAGAGAAACCAAGAAAAGGGAATATTAATGCAGCACAATCTTTGTTACATTAGAAAGGTTGACATCATAATACCACTTCCTAAAAAGAGGGAAAATAACTCTTTATGCTGTAATATGAAGTCCAGTTCTTGCATCAAGAGGAGTACTCTGCTTTGCTAAGATCAAGGAATGCTTATATTATGTAAACGTGGCACGACCTTATTATTATTATCAAAATTTGAGCACTCGAGACAAATAGTAGAAGAAAAAATTTAAATTATGACAAGTAATTATCATTATTAATAACCTATTAATGTTGTGTATTAGAGGGGAGGGAAGGCGGGGTAGAAACCTGCTTCAAACTGTGGATTGCGCGCTCTTCGACCTCCAGCAGCATGTTCTGTTCAGTTTCGAATGCTGCAGCAATCTCATGATGGACCTTGTGAGCCATTGCAACTCCTGCCCATGCTGTTGGAAGCTCAATTTGAGCAGGATCGCCATCTCTTATTACTGATGCCATTTCATTTCCAGCCCAAGAAAGCTGTTCACTAGGATCTTGAGACCTTTCTGCCTCCTTGATCCGGTGGACTGCAACAGCATATCGAGTAGACATACAATTGGGCTCTAGTTTTGCTGCCTACGGAGTAAAAGCAAAAGAGAGTAGATTTAATCCAGATCTTTTAACAAAGGGGAAAATAGTTTCGGCAAATAAAAGCTTCAAAATAAAACAACAATTTTTCTCTTCTGTTATTTTTTCAAAAGCAAAAAAAGAAGCACTAAGAAATAAGAAAAAGAAAACACATTGGTTCCACCAAAAAAAAAAAAATCATTTATGTATTATTGCCACGATGAAAACTTCTGATAAAAAAAAAGGAAACCAATGAACAACCTCAACAAATAAGCTATAAATGACTGTAGCAATGAACCATGAGCACCTTCTCCAAGCACTTGCTTGAACTCCTATGATCACCACTCATATAGTATGCATTAGCAAGAATAGCCCATGTATGTGCTGCCTTGGGATCTGATTTTAATGATGCTAACAAACATTCTTTTGCAACATTGATAGCTGAGACCTGATCCATGGAAGCACCTTCTCTAGCACTTGCCCCGGCACCTGAGAATTTAATGAGAGAGAGTTACAACAAAGTAGGCTTCTACTAGTTCACAATATAATAAGATAAAGCAACATTTTACAAATTTAATTGTATCAACCACAAACTAAATTTATGGAGGAGGCATAAAACTAATAAGTAAACAGAATTCCAAAAGATGAACCTAAACTCCAAAAAAGCATACCTGCAACAACTGATCCATATTTACACAAAAGAAGTGCAGCATAATTGATCAAGGCTGCAGGATGATTTTGATCTTTGAGGACTAACTCTTGAAAACATTTTTCTGACAGTTCCAAATTTCCACTGATATATTGCAAGAGAAATATCAATATGGTGAAAGCCCTAAATATTAAAACTAAATGATGACTATGAATTAGTTTCCATATTTATCATAGTTTCCACGGAACCATGAATCTTATTTTATAATGTTCTTGTGCCTTAAAGGTAAAGCATTATATTATCTGTTTTAGAGTTCCCAGATGTATCCAAGTTCTCCCCAAACAATGTTTTAATAACATAGTCAAACTTGTCCGATTTCATTATCACTACCACATTCAGATTTCCTTTCCTTGTTTAGAAATATTCTACTGTCTGTGATCAAATCATAAGGCACAAATATTTTATTGGATACCCTTACCTTTGAAGGTAAGCAGTCCCAAGGTTTCCAAGGCAATCATAGTTGTCAGGGGCAACAGCCAACAAAGATGACAGAACCGTAATAGCACTCTAGACAATATAGCAAAGTTCATTTAAGCTGATAAAATAGAAATTTACACTATAACAACGACAAAGATGAAGAAATTGCACCTGCAGACGACCAGTTTTTAAAAGTATCAAGCCAAGAGTATTCCATACAGCTGCCTGTCTTATATCCAATTGCATTGAATCTTTTAGTTTTGAAAGAATTTCCTTAAGTTCTTCAGGTTCAAGTTCTTTATCGATACCATTGTCTCCAGAACTTTCTAGTAGGAGGCACTACACGGTTGATAAAGAATGTCAATTGATTGGCAACCACTATAATTTCTTACTCTATTTGTCAATCTCAGGTTTTGGTTTTTTTCTCAAAAACAGGAAACTGAAATTCCAATTCCAAAGCACATTAACAAATAAAGCTAAATGCACCTGTGCATGATGGATTTGAACCAGTGAAAGTAATTCTGGTCTATCAATCTCCGCCTCAGGGCGGAGTAAGATTTCTGCTGCCTTCTCATAAGCCAAAACTGCCTAAAATGTTCAAGAACTTAATGAAGCTCACAGAACACAAATTAACAAAACGAAGAGTTGGCGTTAGAGCTTTGAAAAACTACCTTTGATGGTTGACCCAACCTTTGATACATCAAGCCCAGTACAAAATGAGCATGAGCATTTTTAGGCATCTTCCTCGTGACATGAACTAAAGCCTATACGCATCAAGTAAGGATGTCAAACAGTGAAGAGGTATATGTACAAAGTAACCTTATATTCATATAAATAAATTTTCTGATGTTTGTGGAGTAGAAAAACGGATTAACATATTAATATGTCAAAGTAACTTAGAAATTTCAGCCCATAATAGTCAGAGAAAGCTCAAATAGTAAGAGTAATGTAAACATCATAAAATCATGATTTCGTGCCAGAAACTCAAGAAACTACTAAGAAATAGATAAAAATCATCATATTCACTAAATGGACAACACAGATCTCCAAATTGAAAATGGTACTAAGAGATACTTGGCAAAAGAACGAAAAGTAAAAGCAACAAACGTTTATTGAAGGGAAACAAAAGGGAAAATTAGAGAAGAAAAACTCCAACACTCAAAATGGAACTCACAGTTTTAAGGCTGCTGACTTTTTCCTCACGAGATGAGGGAACCCCTTGAACGGGCAAATCACCATCTGCATCAGCTCCATACTCAAGAGGGTAGTCTACCTTACTTCTTGAACGGCATTTCCCTAGTTTGTTTAACCGTTTACCTTCACCTTCCATTGCATCATTATCTATACACATTGATGTACTCTTATCTTGACTGCTTTCATCAATTGCTAACCTACAGTATTACACAAAACTTCCATTTAGTATCAATTATCGACAACCGTTCTATCTGATTCTCAATTTTCCAATGCGTTAACATTTACTTTCAATGTTCCAAAGTGGAAAATTTCGTCTAAATTTCACTCAAGATAGATCAAATTACAGCTTTTCTTTTTCTTTCTTTTCTTTTTTTTTTTGGGAGGGGGGGGACGAATTTTCTGCGTCTGTTATATGGCCAAGAAAGTGTATCATTATAAATATAAAGAAAATAAACTGAGAAGGAAAATAAAATTCTTGAAATATTCACTCTTTTGGTGAGTTAAATTTTTTCAATATAAAAGACATTAAAAATACTAGTTTTCCATTTCTTTCTACCATTTTCTCAGCAAAGAAAGAGAAGCCGAGATTAATAAATAAAAAAATATAATTCACAAAAAAAAATATACATATCGAATTTCATGAAGAAAAATCTGGAAATAAAGCAGGGAAAAAGAAAAACCTTGTGAAGTCTGATGCCGGCAACTGGACAGAATCGTTCCCGTCGGATTCAGGAGGATCGACGTTAAGGTCAGCTAAAACGACAAGCTTCGGACGCTGAATCCCTTTCGAACTGTTATCAATGGAGCTTTCCATGCTTCCAAGCTGAGGCATCGACTGTGCTTGCGGCTCTTGCTGTTCCAACATTTCTGTTAGAGAGCTAAGCTTCGGAGTAGAAGAAGAAGACGACGACGACCCGCAATTGCATTGTGCGGTTTTCATTATCCGGTCCATTAGTAGTGATATGGGCCACCATTTTAACTTCCCCAAACCCATGACCAGCCCTTTATGAGCTTTTGGGTATACGAATATTGTTTCTGTTCAAATGGGCCTAACCTCAGAGATCCAATCGCTCCATTCCAGAGTTCTCGGAAATCCATTTGATAACGATGACACTGGCACTGTTGCTCGTACAACAGCTATAAATTTTCAATAAAATATAAATTGTTAAAATTAATATACCATATAAATATATATATATATATATTATTTTAAAAAAATATTTTTCAATGGAAATATCTATAATGGATGTCAAGCTGATGTAGTTTTGATATTGTCAAGATGAATATTTATTTTTAAAATCTCTATCAGACATTGTCAAATTTTTAAAAAAGTAAAATTTTTCTTAAAAATCTAATTTGCTCAAAAACTAAAACTACTTAATAAAATATATAATTAATTAATAACAATAAATAATATTTGTACACATTAACATTGGAGAATAATTTTTAAATTGATTAAGCATTTATAACACATAAATTTAGACAATGTCTATTTTTATGCCACATACATTTTCCATTGAAAATGCTCTAATTTTTAGGAAAATTACATGGATATGGATGAGGGTTAATGAAAAATGTTTATGCTTTTAAAAAAATAAAAAAATACCTATAATGAAAGGACCCGACCCGCAAAGATCCTGTCTGCGTAACTTAATGTTGCCACTAAGCCACAAGCAGTCGTGAAAACCCGCTAAACAAAATTTTTAAAAAGGGTAAGAATTAACAGACCGAAAGGTTTCACTACTGCAGGAGATTTTATTAAAAAATTCGGCAGCATTTCGGCTGTTTCTAACACTCCCCAAAAATGCTAAAAGCTACAAACCTGCAAGAAAAAAAAAAAAACCAATCTTATACCATAATTATTCTACCAGCACGCATTTCCCCCACAATTAGATCACCAATTAGTACGTAACTCAACACTTAAACAAATATATTGTTTAAGTACGGTGTAGCTGCACTCAGTTTAAACTGAGCTGCCTACATACCCTTTCTACAAGGGATCAAGCTACCTGTAGTTCCAACAGCATATTTATACTAAATATACTACAGTCAAACACATTCACAAACACACATTTTCCGATTATCACCAATTACACATCTTTCATTCCATCAAGCTTTTCCAACCAATTTAATAAAAATAACAACCATAGCTTTGCGGCATGATTCCTCGCCCAAGCTAGCAACACCCCGCTTGGCGGCATAATTACTCGCCCATGCAGTTCTCATCTACACAATTATATCCAATATTTATTCCAGAGACAATAACATGATACAAACATCCACAGCAATTACTTATTTCATAATCGTCATATACATACATATATACTTCACAAAGCAGTTCACATGATCAGATCCTCATACACAAAGCCACATAACGATTAATACCCAATACGTTAACAAATTTAATTCAATATATTCAACCCACATACACAACCAAATTAACTCTCACCAAAATCAAACCACAAATAAGCTAAATTCAAGCCACAAATACTCTCAGCAATTATTTAGTATTTACGGTAAAATAATCACATAATACGTATATATATATACCGTAACTATTAACACTAACCACGGAAACCAGTCACACACCCACATCTTATATTCTCGGCATACCAATTCATCCCACGATAATTACCAAAACATCATTACTCACACATTTATACCACCAACCCATAACTCCTATTTTAACCGTTATTAATATCACCGTTCAAGACCGGATAATTTTCACTACTCATTTATAATATACAAATTATATATCAAAACGAAGCTTGCAAGGAGTAGAGCACAACCGTATTTTTACCTCGTCCAAACGCCGCCGGTGGTGGCCGGAAATTGGTCGGGAAGTGGCAGCCGAGCCTCCTCCCTTCGTACTGCTCAAACGAACAAGATTCGAGGCGAACGGATACCGGAATCGGACTCAGGAGGTCCAAAATAGGAGGAAAGGACCGGTTCCATCGCCGAAAACTGCCGAGATCCGGCGACCGAAGGAGAGACGGCCCTCGCTGGATCCGTCGTCGATTCCAGCAATCCGCGGCGTTTCACGGCCATCTGAGGGTGGGGAAAGAAAGAGGAGGTCCCGGCGAACCTTTCCCGGGCAGTGGGTCGGCCTGACTTCGCCACAATCCGGCGAATCGCGAAAGTGCAGCTGACCGGATTTCTCGCTTTTCACGGGCTGCCGCCGGCAGGGAAAGTGGCCGGGCAAGTGGGCTTCCAAACCCAGGCGGTGGCGCAGCTGATCGGATTTCCTTAAATTTCCGGCTGTCTGGACTTTTCCACGGTGAGCCACCGGCGCCAAGGGAGAGGGGAAGTCGCTGGCGTCTTTTTCCGAAGAGATCCCGGCCTGACTTTGGCCGGCAAGTCGCCGTTCCCGGCGAAGAAAGCAACGGCGGGGAGGACGCACGGGCTGGGTTGGCGCCGGGGGGGAAAATACGCGTGCCTCCGCGTGTCCCCCTTTTTTCCAGAATCTTCTCACGTTATTTAATATAAAGCTGAGAACATTTTAGTCATTTTCCATATTTGCAGAAATACCAAAAATACCCCTCGCACAGTTTTAACCATATCTTCTCGGTCTTAGCTCCGAATCGAGCGTACTACTAGTCTACGAACTCGTATCGACTAGCTCTATGCAACGGTACCTTCGTCAAAGCCATCGCAAGCTCACACAAAAAGTCAACCCCGAGCCCTTCTTTGGTCAAACTTGGTCAACTCGGTCAACTTTGAGAAATTTCAATATTTTTCCTCGGGACGGGGTGTTACATATAAGTCATCAATTTTCACGAGGAAAAACTAAAAATATAATCTCAATCAATTAATGCTCTCACCTACCCAATTCTCATAACTTCAATGCTTATGGTGTTCTATTTTTGTGTTTTTCACTAAGAATAATCATTATCATCGTAAACAAATTTATTTTTGTGCTCTGTTTAGGAAAAAAAACATGTGTTTTAAAATCTCCTTCTTGATTATTTTTGTATTTCAACATCATTTGGTTTATTTAGAGTTTTATTCTCAATATTTTGGGTATAATGAAAAGCAATTGCATTGCATCTTCAATATTGACAAAGGTAATTTACATTTCTTTGGTTACAATCATCGCTAAAGTAATTTACATTTCTTTTATTAAATCATTGCTAAAAAGTCATATATATTAGTTTTACGCTTTCAGTATATGTATTTGAAATTTATTACAATGAAAAAAACAAAAAATAAAAAAACAAAAAAAAAACACAGTCTAAACAGTGTTAGCCTTAGGTTGAAGACGATGTACCCCGCCCAACAGACATGGCATACATGAGGGATATATAAAATGGGGTGGGATACTTAACTGAAACAAATAAAGTGTTAACTCTGCCACAAAGTAAAGGCCCTGTCCAATTGAGTTAGTTTACTAGGCAGAGAGAAATGTTTTTTTGCCTATAACCCCACCTAGATTGGACAGGGCCCTCTACTTTGTGGCGGGGTCAATACTTTATGTATTGCTGGTAGGGGACCCCGCCTGAAGTAGGAGGGGTTGAAGATAGAATAATTGACGTTTCTTCCTTGTATCCCGCCCCACTTAGAAAGGGGCCCCCTACCTTCAGGCGGGGTAAATAATTGATAATAACGGAATAAACTCTTGAAATAATGTTATCACCACTAGGGGTGGGCTTGGTCGGTTTCAACGAGTTTTTTGGCTGGTTTTACATTGAACCGAAAATTTCAGTTTTGAAAAAATGGTCAACCGAAACCAACCGAGCATCCTACAAAACCGCACCGATAATGGTCGGTCGGTTTCGTCGGTTGGTTGGATCTCATAATGGAATGAGACAAAAAAAAATCAACAAGAAAAAAACAGTAAATCAACAAGAATTTACAACAAAAATCACAAATATATAGCTTTAACCACAAAAAAAAAAAAAAAAAAAAAAAAAAAAAAAAAAAAAAACCTTCAAAGAGAAAGGATCGGTATGGATCTAAGGGCGCATTGTCGTCGGTGACCAAGCCTTGAGCCAGTGAGCCACGACCACTTCTTGGTCCCATGTCTAAGATATACACGGTGACCAAATCTTGAATTGATTTACATGGTGGTGTCGAAGAGAGAGGGAGAAATGCATCAAATAGAGAGGAAGAAATGCATCAGAGAGAGAGGGAGAGGGAAAAGGAAAGAGGGTAGTTGCCGAGAAAATGAGAAGGAGAGGGAAAGGGAAAGGGAAAGGGAGAAGGATAAGCAAATGGTGGCTGCCACGAGAAAAATATGAGAGTTAGGGTTTTGAAGATATTAAGTGAGGGTAATTTTGGAAAAAAATAAAATGGTGAATTCAGTCGGTCGGTCTAGTTCGGAGAAATTTTTTTTTTCCTGAATCGGCCATCGAACTAGATCTGTCGGTTTTTTAAAACTAAAAATCGGATAAAACTGGCAAAAAATAAATAACCGGACCGGTTCGGTCCAGTTGGTTATTGCCCACCTCTAATCACCACCACACAAAACACCCAAAAAAAATTCTATTTCTACAAAATCCATATGCATTTGTCTCTCAAACCATCATTACCACATAACACAAAACATCCAATTGCAATTTTTGGTCAATATCTAACTCATGTGCATTTATTTTATACACTGATTTACATATGTACAACACGAAAATAACAAGAGAACAAAGAGAAAAATTAACCTTGGGTTGCTGCTTAAATTGCTGCTTGGTTTCCTCAGATTTGGTTTGAGCTTGCATCAATGGTTGTCCATGACTGACTGGTTTTCCTCTTTTTTGTGGTTGCATTTTTCTTCTTTAAGGTTTTTTCACTTCTCTTTGCTGGCAGCGATTCTTTTTCTTTTCTTTCATGACCAGTATTTGACTTCTCTTTGTCAGTGGATTTTTTAATCTGAATCATTGTCGGCAACAGACAGACAAAAAAAAAAAAAAAACAAAGAAAGGGAAGGGAGGGATGGAAAAAGATGGGGCATGGTGGAGTGAAAAAAAATCTAAAAAACTGTAAAACAAAAATTCCAAAATATCGGATAAATAAAGGCATTAATTGATTTAGATGATATTTTTGGCACTTAAGGGTGCAGCTCAGTGGTAGGAGCTAGCCGAGCCTTCACACCTGTGAGTACGAGAGTTGAAGTTCGAGTTTTGATAGCCCCATTTGGACTCAAGTGCTCCTCTCTGCTGCTACTGCACAGAGGGAAGAGAGTTTCCAGTGACATAGACCTTCAGTATGGACTCCTACTGGATTGAAAAGACGCCTGAATTTAACTCACTCACTAGATAACTTCTGTACCTATAATTCCGCTATAGATAGGTCCTTTAATTTTCAGTAAAAAAAAAAATAATATTTTTAATTTTTTCTCGTAAAAATTGATGATTTATGGGCAATTTTCAATATTTTTAAAAACATTGACACTTTTTATTAACCTCTATCCACATGGACATCTGTCCAAATTTTCCTAATTTTTATACCTTTATCCTCTGAAATCTCTCTTTTTTCTGAATTCCGTTATTGTACTCCTGCCTTTTTATCGATTAAATAAAATGATAACAAAATAGGAAAAAAGAAAAAAAAAATTATTCAATTTATAAAAAAAAAAAAAAAAGACAAATATAAGATACACATAGACATTTTTTATTAACCTCTATTCACATGGACATCTGTCCAAATTTCCCTAATTTTTATACCTTTATCCTCTGAAATCTCTCTTTTTTCTGAATTCCGTTATTGTACTCCTGCCTTTTTATCGATTAAATAAAATAATAACAAAATAGGAAAAAAGAAAAAAAAATATTCAATTTATAAAAAAAAAAAAAAAGACAAATATAAGATACACATCAAGAAAACGAGATTAAAAGGGATACCGTCTAATCCATTGGAAAATTCATAAATTGGAATATTTGGAATACAGCTAAAATGCCTAACACCTTAATCACATACTAGTTATTTTTCCATCTTTATACATTTTTGGTTTTCAATCTTAACCGTTGGTTACCAAGCTCGAGTTCTAAACTATACCTTGTTGCTTGAAAAATAAAAATAAAAATTAAAACATAAAGTCCGGGAAGTAATATATAGACAATACATGCAATAATAAACTTTGTTAATAAAAAAGCCCAAATCCAGGGGTGTCAGAAAATAGTAGAAGAAAAAAGGATATCGTCCTTCATGGTATTTCAAGTAAAAGAGCAAAGCATCATATAAAAAGCCTAACATACTTAAATGAAAATCTGGGCCTAAAAAAAAAAACTGTCAATGGAAGCAGAAAAAAGAACCAACTTTATACATTGGCTATGGGGATCATAAGAAGGCTCCTATCAGATTGACCACTAGAATAAGAAAAACACCAGGAAGGAAAGAAGGAAGCCAAATATCCCAATACCTATCCCACCATCTTCAGAGCGCAGAAAACAGCATTTTTTAAACGGTACAAATAGGTCATTGGCCAACAACATACAATGAGAGAAACAATCCTAAATATATGTTCTCCTCAAGAAGCTGCTGCACCTTGTGTCACTGAAACATCTATGGCGGGCGACCCAAATGATGATGGTAAGAGCCACCCTTTCTTCTGGGCGTAATCCACATAGAAATTAAATTTCTCCCTCGCTGTCGGAATGTCAAGTGCTAGGTCATCCAGGCTATCTTTGATTCGGGTGAAGCCTTTGGTCAATTGGGTGATTGTGATTAGGCCTTCACTGAAGCAAACCTGCAGCAGATTGAGCATCCTATCATTCTTCTTCTCCATGGCCATTGTCAATGCCTTCTTCACTACCTCATGGTTAAAGAAAGGCATTCCGAGATCGCGAATACACTGACAAGCTTCGTTCACAACACCGCCACTTTCATACTCCTCTAAGAGCTTCATTATCTTGTCCTTGGCATCCTCCACAGCCCAACCAGTCCCACCTCCCCAACATCTCAGGATTCGCTCACCAGCATGTCGAGCAGCAATCAGAGAGCGAGCCATCCTAACAGTCTCACTCCCACTGCAATCTGGAGGCAACTTGCTCCCGATTTCTTCGAGATTCAGGGGAGCTAATACATCGTCAATCACAGCCCTAGCTAGGAAAAAAGCAAGCTCGTTTGAAGCATCTAAAATGTCCAGGGCTGTATCATCTGCAGATTCTAAAAGCATGACAAACCCATTGACAATGTCTTCAGTTGAGAAGATCTCAATATGGAGAGCAGAAAGCAGAACAGAAGCCATTTCCTTTTCACGGTTCTTCCTGTCCATTGCGAGAGTGATAAGCTTCTTTAAAAATATCGGGTTATGCTCAGGTGCCCCAAGATCTTCAAGGCTTCGTATGAGTTCAGGAATGTCATCTGAAAGAAAATATTCATGAATGATGGTCGTAGCCTCTTTCTTGTACTTCCTAATCCCTTCATCTTCTTCCATGTATGAAGCATCAAGCCAACCTTCAGATATTGCCTTGGGGACCAGCGAGTGGAACAAAGTTTTTGCAGATGGAATGTCAAGAGCAAGGTCATCAAGGCTCTCTTCCAACCGAGAAAACCCCTTTACCATTTGACTGGAACTTATCAGACCTTCCTCCGATGCTTCCTTTAATAGCTTAAATATTAGAGGTTCTGCTGTTCTTATCTCCATGGCAAGAACCAAAGCCCTCTTCACTACCTCATGATGAAAGAAGGAAACTCCCAACTGCCTTATGCAACTACAAGCCTCAAATGCATCTCCACTTTCCACATATTCCCTCAACAAATCAGCAATCTTTTTCTTCACTTCCTCAACGGTAATGTGAGTACTACCACCCCACTTCCTCTCTACCAGTTCTGCATGATGTGGAGCAGAGAGATACCTCTTCTCAGCAGTTTGAATTGCCTGAAATCCCTTTGAAGATTCTGGAAGTGCTTTCTTTGCCCTGGTCAGGAAAGCTGGAGGTAGAATGTCATCAACCACCGCACGAGCAAGAAACAATGCAAGAATGTCAACAGCATCCAATATGTCCACTGCAAGGTCATCAACAGATTCAAGAAGCATGAAAAATCCATCTCTAATCTGGGAGGGACTAATAACATCGGCATATAAAGCTGAAAGCAAAACTGAAGTCATTTCCTTCTCTTTGTCATGCCTGTCCATTGCTGAGGAAACTAGCCGCTTAATAAAGTACGGATGATATTCACTTGAGCCAAGTTCTCTGAGGTCTGATGCTGCCAGGTCAACATCACCTGTGCTGAAGTATTCCTCAATTATGGAGACCACTGCTTTCTTATATTCATCTAGAGGATCTGAGACAGTTGACCCAACAAGCTGATATGGTTCCTGTTGAAGAGATAAAAGGAAGTAGCATAATTAACCAATGAATTCTTGCTGAGGACATAAGAGGAGCCAAACTGATACACTAATCATCAATTACTTTTTCACAACTACAAGATCCACAAGAAAGGGGAGAGAGGGGTGGTTGGGGATGGATTGGGGGATTGCTTTCATCTTCAGCAATCTGCTGATAGCACATCTACCTAATCAGAATATGCACAAATAAATTAAGAAAAATCAATAAATAAAAAACAGACAATTACCTCGCCGCTGTCATAGTTTGGGTCATTCCGATCGATATGAGATTCAACATCAGTGTCAAGCAGTTTTCCCCATGTTCCTTTGCCACCACCACCATCTTTTTAAACAAATTAAAGGGTAAAATTAATCAACATTATACTAACCAACCACTAATTCAACAGAACTTTAGCACCATCAACCAACATGCAAAACTAATTAATATGTAAAGAATATAAAATTATTAACCCTGAAGATAATTAACAATATGACTAGTTGTGATCTACTTGCAACTCTTGTCACAGTATATCCAGCTTTATAGTCATATTACCTGTAAATAAGCTATTGGCAGCACAAATATTTTGCATCTTCTTATATGATATAACCAGGACACCAAATACAAAATTGTGAATCAATTTTAGAACAACTTAAAAAATAATGCATCCAGCTATATGAGTGCCTGCATAAATTAAGTTTGTAATGAATTATACATAGGAAACAAAGTAAAAAGCAAAATACTATTACGTTAACAAATACAGAATAATACCCCTTCATTACCATTACTGAAATATTTCATAAACAACCTGGTAATCAAGTTCATAAGTACCATCATGTGAAATCTGAAATAAACATGATTATATGATTCCTCGTCATCAATCATCTTTTCAACAATGGTTATTTTATTATAACAAAGCTACATATATATTCTCAAGCATTTAGCCAGTCATTAAGAAGTTTACAGATGAGAAGAACAGAATCTACAAATAAATGTGTGATATCAAAAAATAAATAGGTAGATTAAATTTAAAAAAAAAACTAATTTACTGTTGGTAGGTGTACATGCAACAAATTTCTAGATAGTACAAGGAAGATTGAGCACAGAATAAACATGTAACATATCTATGTAAACTGTTATAAACAATGATCGAATATCACACATATCATTGAATTATTCCAGTCCCTGCAAACTGCATAAACTAGCACACAAGAGTATGAGAGAGACTCACCCTTCTTGACCCGCACCAACTTTCCCGAGTGAGATCTACGTACATGCCTCACAGCTATACCAACTGTTGGTGCCTTTCCACCAGGGGGAGCTTTTATATGATGTTCAGAAAGCAAAGATGTAGGAGATTTTGGGGATGATGACAAAGTCTCCAGATTTTGGCTAGCCACTTTTAACGTTTCCCTCTGCTCATCCGTGAGAAATCCCTCATTTGACGCCATATAAGGATAATCCTATATAAATTAAAAGAAAATAAGATCCAGTAAAAACAAAAGGCAAAGAGTAATCAATAATCCACTAAAATCGCATCAAAATCCTTAAAGATGCGTTAATATCAACATCTAAAAACCACTATTTCTTTTATAATTTCTTTACTTTCTAACATTATCACAGTTGCGCCAAAAAAAATTCATTCCAGAAATTTCAGCCATACTTAATATAAATACTCCACTTTCTCTTACAAAGGAAATACTAATTAAAAAAAAAAAAAACTCTACCATGTTGTAAACTGATACCGGATATCACCGAAACAGTAAAAACAAAATATAAAAAATGCGGAAAACTGAAAGAGCATTTACTGTAAATCCAATGCAACAACATGTGTGTTCGTGCGCGTGAATGTTTGGTCTCTGCGAACGTAGGATAAACTTAAAAGAGAAAAACAAGCACGAGTTCTTTTCCGAACAAAAACAAACTAAACCTCACTCAGAATCCGCTTTTTTATCCTATAATTTCCGCAGTCAGTCTCATAAAATGATTTTTTTCAATGCTCTATTTTATTCTTTCCTATCTTCTCAACTACCAAACAATCAGATAAAAGAAAATAATTTCAAGAAAAGTATCAAGAACAGCGAAACAAAAAAGCCACAGCACAAAGCTTAAAGAGAGAGAGATAGTAATAGTAGTAGTAGTAGAAGTGGTAAACCTGTATGTAGTAACTCGAAGATTGATGAATCCAAAACCCGAATCTGATTCTTCTGTGCTTGGCCCGGATCTCGAGCCAAGACAGGAGAAGCTGTCGGATCTTCAAGTCGGAGCTCCGAAAACCACTCCACCGAAACTGACAAAACCAAAGAAGCCAAAGAGGATCCGATAAACCACAAAGCAGGAGGCAACGAAGCCCTAGATCAGAAGGTCGGGATAACCGCAGAGATGTGGATCCGAATCTGCGTGTGTCTCAATCAGTTTGAAGAGCGAGAGAGAGGAAATGGATGAGAATGAAAAAGAGGAAGAGAGTCTATTTATATGGAGGCTTCGGTTACAGGTACACATCATCTGGGGGTGTTTGGGTGTATTATCGCTTTGGGCGTCCACGTGGCCTTCGCGCTAAAGCCAAGCCCATTTTCCTTCCCTGTCTTTTGCTTCCACACGGCTCGGCTCTAACCGGTTTAGGGTTTATCTTTCTCATCAATCGTCGATTTACCAACATGCCCTCGTTTTTGTCTTCTCTGAATGTTTCTGAAAGAATAATATTCTGTTTTGTTATTTAAATTTCTAATTCATTTTTAGAGCAATAATAGCCAATGGATAATGTGTCGGTTTTTTTTTTTCTTTTTTTTTAAGTCTATTTTTTTTTTGTCTTTAATATTTTTAAAGTTATTTGTATAAAATCTTTTTTTTTAAGACTCAATCGATAATTGGATATCGTAATCTCTTTTGTTAAATTTTTTATATAAATCTGTCTGTTTTTTCATATTTTATTTATTATCATATCCACTTTATTTATTTCTATTTATCTAAATTTGTAGATTAATTTATATAATGATAAATTAAAATTAAAATTTAATTATAATAAAATTAAATATAATTGTTTGAAAGGGTCGATAAATTAAATAAAATTGACATTATCTAAAATAAAATTATAAATTTGAAAGCTAAAACAATATGAGAATCATAAATTTTCATATTCACTTCCATGGTTGTTGTAGTAAATGCCTACTTAAAAGAAGAATACAACTTGTGAAGTTAGTAAATTTGGAATTAAACGAGGAATAAAATCTATGAAATAACTATATGAATTATTTAAGACATCATAAATATTGATAAATTCGAATTATTTTGATGCTATCTTTAATTAAGAGTTGGAGGAAAAACGTTATTTTACATTTTAATGTTTGCAATTATTTTACTGAATGTATATAATTATACTAAGACATCATCTTTATTTGCAAAACTATTTGGCTGCTCTTTAAATAGAAAGGCCAAAACTGCAAGTGACCCTTGCCCAAAGCATGAGATACCCATGAATTTTTTATTAATTCTTTAAATGCCCAATAATGTTTTCTTTTGAAAATAAAAAGAAAATATATATAATATTTATGAAAAATTATAGTTTATTTGATAAATATTATCTATTTTGCAGATCAGTCCAATCTACTCAAAACTTCTTCTGAAATATTTATAAAGAAACATAATCTAAAGTATATATGACCTAATCACCTTCTTTGATGATTTAATGCAGAGAAAACCAGAAAGAAAGAAAAAATGAATTTTGAAATATAAAAAGAGAAACATGGCTGTGGAGATAAATGGATTAGGTCAAGAAAAAGACAAAGGAGGTGATCCAATATTCAAAACCAATAGTTGGAAAAAGGGCTTTATTTACACAAAAGAAAGTAGTATGAGTGTGTGACATATGTGTTTCGAATGGACAATGATATTTAGATAAGGTTTAACAACTCCATGAATCTTAAGCTAGATTATTAAGCAATAAATAAATAAAAAATACAGTAATATATTAGGATAAAGAAGAAGAAGAGAGAAATGAATAATATAAAACTACCTGTGGAAGGAATCATTTTGGAGGCATATTTAATTGCAATTTACAATATAAAGATGTTTTAGAAGGACAATGGTGTTGCATGTCCAAGGTATTAATGGATTAGAATTGTTAATAAATTGATTGAAACGAAATTAAAGTGGGAAATTAAAAACTGACGCTTTACAGAGAGAGATGTAAGAACCAGTAAAGCTGAAACTTTATTGTACTCGTATAAAGTATTGATACAGATTAAAGGTTGTTATACAAGGAATTCAGGAAATTAAAAAATCTCCCACTTACATCAAGGGATAAACAAGAGGAAACTATTTAGTTCACTTCTTAGAAACTGGCATGAATCAGTTAATCTTCTTCAATGATGAGGGATCGGAAATATGCTCATGTTGGTTTTCATGGTATGAAGCCAGATGTTATATTTTTCAGATTCACGGACGCTATTACCAAACTCAGCTACTAGCAGTATGACTGTTATTTGAAGCAAATTTACCGGTTCTCACATGCTTTTTCCTGTTCTTCCAAAATTCATCTTTCTTTCTCTTAGCTTTCATCAAACCCATTTTGCTGTTAACTATACCAAGTATAGCGCTCTTATCCTTCTTATTCTTTTTTGCAGCTTTTACATCCAAAATGGCTCTAAGCTTCTGATAAGACTTGACATCTGGCACTTGTCCACTTTCCACCATTTTCTTGTGGTAGAAAAATGCTCTCTTGAAATCACGAACACGAACATAAGCATAGATCATCGTTGAATACGTAATAGAATCTGGTTTCAGACTGATAGTTGCCATCTCTTTCAAAAGCTGTGGCAACTTTGAGTGTTGTCCTCCGCGAGCATATGCATTCATCAGCATATTATATGTCATCACTGTTGGCTGCAAGCCAATTTTTCCAAATTCAGAAATAACATCTCTTGCTTCAGTATAGCAACCCTGTTTAGAAAATCCATCCAGAAGAGTGTTGAATGTCACCCTAGTCCCTTGAATCTTCACTTTGATCATCATTTTCCAAATTTTCATCAATGTCTGTGTGTCACCAGCACGCCTAAATGCATCAAGTAAAGCAGTGTATGTTTCTATGGAGGGCTTTAATCTTTCCCTTTGCATGTTCTCAAATGCTATGTAAGCTTTCTCATGCCATCCACTAACTGAATAAGCATGGATAAGAGCTGTATAGGAATGGGAAGTTGGGGCTATGCCAACTTTCTTCATCCTCAAAAATGCATTTGCAGCCATATCGCTATTCTTCTGCCTTGCATATGCACTAATTAGGCATGTATATGACTTAGCATTTGGCTCCAAGCCCGTATCCTGCATCTCCACCAGTAGCTTCTCAACAATCTCAGGCTGCATTCTTCTACCATATGCATCCATTAGTATATTAAAGCTGGCAGATGTCGGCTTAATCCCTTTAGATTTCATCTCGACAAAGAGACTTTCAGCTTCATCGACTTGGTTGGATTTACAAAAAGCATCCATTAGAGTATTATACACAATGGCATTTGGAAAGATTCCTTTCTTTGCCATTTCTATCTGGATGATAAGGGCTTCACTCTTCAGTCCCTCATCACAGAACGATTTTACAATAGAACCCAAAACTTCTGGACTCCATTCAACACCTTTCCGGTTCATTTTCTCAAAGAAGTTCCAAGCTTCTTTTGCACTACGGCCAGTTTTTCTCATCATAGTAATCAATATTGAACATGTCACATGATCTGGATGGATATTGTTTGCTTCCATTGCCTCATAAACCTTCCAAGCATCATCATACCTAAGAAAAAGTTCATAAACATAAATATTCAGCATCAATAGAGCAACATGCATTGCAAGCACTGTTTATACAGATAGAAAAGATCTTTCTTTCTGTTGATGATGACAGAGAACCTATTGTCCATGTTTTAGTTTAACTTGAATCATTTTCAAGATTCTCATGGTCTTCTTAATAAGCAAACAAACTGACAAGGTTTCTCAAAAGAAAACATTATATTAGATTGACTAAGAATGGACATACGTAACTACTAAATTTGATACCTTTGACAACACATGAGGCCAGAAGTTGCAGCATTATAAACACGAACATCTCGGAATTCCTTTTTGGGTGGTAAATTCATAAACAACACCATCAACTTATCACCCATTCCAGCTCTCCCCAACATTGCAAACAAAACAGAATAAGCCTGAGGAGTGACGAGAGAATGTTCCTGCAAACCCATCCATTCAAAGAAATACAAGCAACACATGAATAGACCTTCCTGACCCATCAACCTCAACACCTCCACACACTCTTTCTCACTGACCCTTCCTTCAAAACCTCCCAGAGACTCCCCTAAAGTCAAATTCTGCGGCAAATTCTTAGCGATTTGCAAAATTTCTCCCACCGTGCTCTCGGGTAATGCCGCTGAATCAATACTCACAGAACCCATTTCTGCATTTTCGCCAAGCAATTTTTCCACATCAGACTCGGTTCCATCTTCTTTTTTGTCGTCTACAAATTGGGTATCTCTAGCGAGATGCCAAGACGAGCGACGGTTCGTTTGGAGGGAGAGTCTGCCTTCTAGTTGAGGATCTTCGGTTGAAGAGCGAGACTTGAAGAATCTGAGAAGTGGGTCTTCTGGTTCTGGGTCGTCTTCTAGTTCCACTTCTTGTAGTGCTTCTGGGTCTTCCTGTTCATCATCATTAACGACGTCTTCTTCATCTTCTTGGAGATACGGGAGGAAAATAGGGGAAGAAGAAGTAGACTCAGAAGTGGGAGGAGCTGTGCATAGAGAGAGAAGTCTGGGAGTCTTGTAGTGTAGAAAGAGGAAAGGTTTAGAGGAAGCGTGGTGTATAAGGCGATTGGGAATGAAAGGAAAGGAAAGAGGAAGCTTTAGGTGTAAGAGAGCCATGGAGGCTCACTTCTTCTTCTTCTTCTTGCTGCTGAAACTGGAGTACCCTTTTTGCTTTTTGCTGATTATGTTCCAAAGAGCAAAGACGCACTAATACGGTGCCGTTTGTATTGTACGGGTTTCTATCAGGAAATATTCTCAATGCACTACAAGAATTAAATAAACAATTTATTATAGTAATTAATTTAAAACATTTTTTATTATTTCAATTATTCATCTCAAATAAACACATAAAAATATATAACATCAGCAGGAATATGAGGACATATTTTAGAAAGTATTAATTTATAAATTTATAATTTGAATACAAATGAAGAATGGAAACTTTTTGTGGTGTATTTAGAATTTCAGTTTTGGAAATTAAAGGAGCTACATAAACATTAAAAGTGGCAAAAACTGGCCAAACTGAACTACTCCGGTCCGGTTCAGTTATATAGAAATATTCGATCAGGTTCAATTATAAAAAAATGTAAAACCAAATAAACCAATTCGGTGACCGATTTTTAAAAATTATTTCACTGAACTATACCAGATTAATTTAGCTCCAATCATATTTTGACACCTCACCAACCAAAATCATTTACAACCCCCCCCCCCCCCCCCCCCNCCCCCCACCAATCTTTGGTCGGCCTTAATCCCTTCACCCCCTCTCAGTCCACTGCTCCATTTCAATCTCTCAGCCGATCTTTCTCTCCGAGACAAAAGGCTAGGCTGCAGGATGGCGAAGAGGCGACAAACAACGACGGGCCCTAATCCTTTTAGTTTGTTTGTTTTTTTTCTTTTTTACAGAATCTCGACTAGAAAGCCGACACCGACCAACCATTATCGGTGTTGTTTTGTGCCAGTTATATAAGGTACTCGATGGATAACTAGTTAATCATTTTACTAAAACTGATGTTATCAGTTCAGCGAAAAACTGAATGAAAAATCAGCCGAAAACGACTGTACCCACCCCTAATAAACATATGCTAGAAAACATATATATGCCAACCTTCACAATTCAAGGTACTTCTTCTTATAGTTACCCAATGTATACATATATATGAAAGAAGTAATTTCTTCTCCCCAAGTGAATATTGGTTTTTAAAAAGAGAAGGGTGAATATTGTCCTCGTCTAAATCAAAAATTTAATCAAACAAATAAAAATTAACGATAAATATTTTAACCAGTAAAAATAAATGGATCCACCACTCAAAATTGCAGAAAATATACCAATTTCTACCCATTCAATTATTTTTATTAGAAAAATATATTAGTTTTAAACTTCTTTCCAGATGACAAAATAGCAATTACTGTAACTTGTGGGGAATATTTTATAAGGACATCACCGTATTCACTTGTCTGAAAATATAATTGCATGTCTAAAAAATTGAGGAACCTGTTGCCATCCATATTCCACAAAGTTCCCCACATGCTTGACTTGTCTAAATTGGTCTTAATTCCAAAATACAGGTTGTCCTGGACTCCTAGCTAGGGGATTGGAATAACCAAATTAAGGGCATTACCAATTTACCCGTATTACCTCACCTAACGATGTTATCAAATACATTTTTGCTAATGAAACAATGATATAAAGAAAATGAGAATCATATAACATATCAATTAGTTCACTTAGAAGAATAACTAAATATATAAATGGAACTCTAACTTTGAAACATTGTTTTGCTTAAGAAGAAACTCTAAAGACTATCATACATAAATTAAGCTTATGTTAAACAAAAGAAAAGAAACAAAAACAAAATTCCATTACAGTTTCTTATAATAGAGATACCTCAGGCCATGACAAGCTGAAAAGCATATGAATAAGGCAACCTATGTCTTCTAGATCTATGGATAATGCATACATGGGCTACTCCAAAGCTTAGCGTCTTCTTGTAAGAGAACTATTGTGCATTTCAAGCAACCTTTCAAGGGTCACCAGGGACCAAACTTCCTCAGTTTGGGCATATACCTTTTGATTTAGAGAGTCAATTATAATGCTTATATTACCAAAACCATATATCTGCAACCCATTGTGCATCCTACCAGGTTTAGGCTTAAACAGCAAGCCATGCTGTAGAGCATGGGCCTCGATAACTTCTTTCAAGCTCATCTCGAGTCCACCAGCTTGCTGTAGAACATGTGCTGATGCCTTCTGCTGAGCCTCAAACTGTCTTTGCTCAAGAACCCTAATGTAGCTAAGATTTTCTTTCAAACCAGGTTGGACTAACTCCATACCTTCAGCAGCCCGGTCCATCATTTCGAGACCGCGGTGAATCTGATAACGGATATTTTCATTCGCCTGAAGCTCAGTGGGAAAAAGTTCCTTCCAACCCGAAAACCATTTTAAAACCTCTTCAAAGTTGGGATTTGAACATAACCAGTGGTACAAAACTTGTAGCCACTTGGTGAAAAAGAACCTTTCCATTATATCAACAATGAAATGAGTTGGAACATAAGAAACCCAATCAATGACCCAACGAAACTGATCTAGCTGCTGATCTGCAGGGTTCACTTGGAACTCTTGCATGACAAGCTGCAACTTGGGAACTATAAATCTCAGCATAAGCTGTTCCCAACTGGCCGAGTCAAACACAGTCTTCCAATGCTTTAGTATAGCTAGAGCAGAACTATCTCTTGGATGCCAAGCGCCAAGAATGTTGCTCAACTTGAAGCGTATTGTCTGGTATACATCCTCCAATTTGTGTCCCAACAATGGCAGCCACGGATGGACCCATACATGGATGGGAACAGTTTCTCGGTGTGGCTCCCATGAGTCCACAGCAGTCTTCAATTTTGGCAATACTACATCATCCAGTATAGTATGAAGGATTGAAGAGGGCAGCAGCTTTTCCCAAGTATCCAAAAACCGGAGCATTGGTTCAGGATCCCTGGGCTGCCAAGTATTACTGCCAGAAATTCTAACTGCAGGTACCACAACCTCAAAAAGCAACTGGGCATAAGAGGAAGTTGAATCCCAAATATGTAGGTGTTCCTCTTCCTGAAGCAAAGCCTTCCATGAAGATACCATTTCGACACCATGCAACGGGTTTTGAAGTGGGTCCCAACCCTGAAACATCCTAATAAACAAAGGTACGGCATACTCGCATGCAATCCATGACAAGTCGCATAACTTATACTCTTCCCTACATCTTCTCCGCAAGTCATCAAAGCATTTTGCAAGTGAGTCTAATGTCAAGCTTCCATTTAATTTATCTTCCTTCACTCGGTCAAGTACAGACCTGATTTCTTCAAAGCTATCCAACTGCTTCTTCTGTCTACTCACCTCAATTTCTAACCTCTCCTTCTCATTTTTTAAGCTGAACGCCGTCTCTCGTTCATTTGTCAAATTCCTATGGAGCTTCTCGATCTCATGCTCAACATCATCCAAAATCATCTTCAAATTAAACTGAAGCTCAGGCATAGGAACATCCTGTTCTCTAGCTTTCTCTTCAGCATTCAAATTCTCTAAATTGGTCAAGACCCGAACCTGGGGTCCCCGCATATCCAAAACCTTTTGAACAAAAACCTCCGGACCAGCCTCTTCCTGCTTTTTGGCAAGCAACTCCTCAGCAGTAATGTACTTTTCTTTATTCTTATTCTTCACCAATGCTCGCTTAGACCAAAGCCGTTCTTTAGCTCTTCCAGCAACCGATTGTTGAGACGAACCCAGAAAAGCCTTCGTGTTTTTCTTCATCTCCTCCAATTCTTTCAGGGCCGAAACCTTTTCGCTCTCCTTGTAATCATTAAACCCCATACCCATATTCTTGGGCCTCAGTTTAGCTTCAATAGGGGTGACAATACCTTGCTTATTCTTACCAAGGCCACCTCCTTTGTACCCCATTTTCTCAAGCAGCTTCATCCCTATCCCCTTAGTGTGCTTCTCAAAAACCCCCACATCCCCATAACTGGATTGCTCTCTCCCTCCTTGAGACTGAGACTGAGACTGAGACTTGTTTTGTAATTTGAGCTTCTCCCTTTCCTTTTCTCTCTTTTGGGCTCCCTCCTTTATCTTCCTGCCAAAAGCCGTGGGCAAAAAACGATTATCATCATCATCGTCATCATTCTCCTCCATGTCTACGTTGGAAGGGCCCGAACTGAATCCGAGACCAGACCCAGAAGTTCCAGCCCCAAAACCAAGACCGGCACCAGAACGGCTCTCTTGGGTATCACCATTATCACGATATTTATTATCATCATCTTCTTGTTGTTGTTTGGAATTGTCGGTGCCAGTAGAAACAAAATTTACAGGCTTTGTGAGGTCGGGTTTCTGGGAGAGACCTCGATTTCGGCGCTTCTTGGAGGAATAACCATAGTCGTCGTCTTCGTCGTCGGAATCACCGGCAAAAACGCCATAAAGGACATCCTCCTTGGTCTGGACTGGCTTGTCCTTGCGCTTACGGTAGTAAAACTCACCGCCTATCCACTGCGCATCCTCAAAATCGTTATCCATTCCAAACCTCTCCATCTCCTGGTCTTCATCCATTGCTATTAACTATTGCTATTCGATTTCCTGCTGCAGAATTCAAATTTATATATATATCGCAGAATCAAAAACCTAAAATTGACTTAAAAGAAAAACAGTTTCTAATCCGAAAAATCAAAAACGCTGTATAAACAATGGGTAAAGGTATAAAATTTCAATGTGGGAATCAAAACAATTCAAATATTATATAGATCTCCAACAGAGTAAAAAGAAATAAGAGAGATGAGGGTGCAAAAAATACCGTAAAAGATTGTGCTTGCTTCGAAAGAGCTTAGAGATTGTACTTCGACAGGGCTTGGCCGCTAAACTATGAGAGACTCCGGAGATATAAGGAAAAAAATAAAAAAACTTCGAGGTCGACAGAATGAGCATCGGTTTTTTTTTTTTTTTTTTTCACCCTTTTCTTCAAACAATCAATTAAAAAATTAAAAAAAAAAAATCGCCGACTTTAATACGCAATAGAAATAGCAATAATAATAGGTTTGGCATGATGTATTAAAAAAATGAGCTGTACGTGCAGAAAGTATTTAGCAAGTGGACTAATTTAGACGTTTTTTTAATTTGATAAAAATTTACGATGGGAATCTGTGTGGCTAAAATATTTTTTTCTTTTATACGGTAGCAGTGGAATAGAGCACTTGAATCCAAATGGAACTGTCAAAATTTAAATTTCAACTTCCATATTCGCAGGTGTAAAAATTCAGCTGGTTCCTACTACTGGACTACACCTCAAATGCAAACTATTCAAAGGTTCGAATCTCTTTTGGAGAAATTTTAATTATCGAAGGGTAAATGACAGAAATAAATTGAACAAAATACATGCAAAAATAATTAGCCCTCTTTTGGTATAGCTTCTTTTTTATCAAAAAGTTCTAGTTGCAAAGATATTTATATTAAAAAAAATAAATATTTGACATACAAGTAAATAAATATTTATTGATCAAAAAACAGTAGTTTTAAATTATTTTAGAAAAGCTTAAATTAAATTTTTCTTTTAATTCCGCTTATACCAAAAAAATTAAACAGAGAATTAAATAATTTTTTTTACCGATTTTATCTTTAATTTTTTTTTTAAATAATAACAAAACAACCAATAACTTTTTAGTAAAAATTCTAATTTGAAAAACTATACTATAAAATTTAATGCTAAAAGAGCTGCTTGCATAAACTATTTTTTTTTTTTTTTGGTAAATCGTATAAACTACGTCAAACAGACTTTTAGTTATATGTCATATAATATTTATATTTTAATAAGCTAATTTTTCAAAGTAGTAAACAATAGACATAAACCAAGTCCTTGCTATAAACTTGGTAGTTCAATTTGAGGTGGACACAAACAAAGATGAAAATATCTGTATCGACAGAAATATCAAAAGTTCAAAATACAGAAATATCGATGGAAATATCGATAAAATATCGATATCGATAAAAATACGAAAAAAAAAATGACGGAAATTTATAGAAAAATATGGAAATTTTTAATAAAACTTCAGATTATGTTTATTTATTAGATATTTTATCAATTTAACTATAAAAATTGAAACAATATTGAGTAGAAATCATATTTATCATAACTAAGAGATTTATAGTACTCGCTGGTAGGAACAAAATTTTTTTTAATTAAGTAATGAATTATTCATTAATTAGAATAATAATAATAATACAAGTACATGATTACTTAAATATAAATCAATACCACATATAATTTCTTGGTGGTTTAAAATTTTTACTATCTTTCTCATTCTCATTTGTGTATTGAGTAAAATATTAATCAAAATGCACATCTCATTTATAGTTTTGCATGTAATTGTTAACATGCCAACCATATGAATATAATATTTCATGTGATTCTCTTTGCTGATAGTCATGATATGGATATGTTGATTGACTTTGTTCATAAATGTTAACCCCTGATGATTGAGTTTGAGAATGTATCCATGAGTTATTCATTGAAAATTAGATGATGGATATTAATTGAAAAAAAAGCAATGTCGATTCTTAATTTTTGTATGGGAGCATATTATTTTTTATATTCAAAATTGTAATCATTTTTATTATTTCAATTGCTTTAGAATGGCTTTCATTTTCATTATTGGTTTTTTTTATTCTAGACTAGATGATGGATGTCTGATTCTTTCACGTGAGCAATTATATTGGTAGAAAAAAATTATTAAAATATAAAAAATAATATAATTTTATAATTGTAGATAATTTACAGAATTATATTTTATATGATTAGATGATGTGAGTTTTAAACTTTTAATCAAATAATTTTTTTAATTTGTTGAAAATTTATACCAAAATAATCTTTTTTTTTTAATTATAACTATTTTTTATTTTAAAATTTTAATCATTGTTTTATATTTTTTTATAATTGTTTCAATTTTGTTTTCAATTTTATATTCTCCTAATTATATAGCATTAGTTAAAATATATTATCAATAAATAATTATAATTTAAAATAAATACTCAAATATTTTATAAAAATAAATCATATTTTAAAAATTTAACAATTTAAATTTTCATAGAAATTATGAAAATTTTAACCAGATTGTGAAGCAATTACTATGTAAATTTCAACAAAAATATTGCAGAAATATTATAAAAATTTCAAAAGAAATTGTTAAAAAAAAAATTTGGAGTAAAAAATAATATCAAACTTAAAAAAAAAAAAATGAAAATTTGCCAAAATTTTCGATTTCTTCATAAACAAATTAGTCTAGATTGACCGAACCAATTTAGCTTGATTCAGTATAATTTTTAGCCTATAATTGGTTCAGTTTTGATGAAAATTTATTAAATCATAAAAAAATGTTATTATTTCTAAAAAAATTATTAAAAAACTTAAAACTATAAAAAAATATTAAAATAATAACATAATAGACCATCCAAATTGATCCAATGACGTCGATTCAGTTTTCAAAAAAAAAAAAAAGCCTGTAAAAAACATGTCAAACCAAATCAACAACTATTCCCAAATTAAGAGATTCTCTTCACAAAAAATGTGATCTGTAATGATAAAATAAAACGAGACCAAACAATTCTAAGTTATGGTTGTATTTGAACTCCAATGTGGCACAACATTATAGTCTATTAGTCAACAATGTCTAAACTGATGACCGTATTCCAAAAGGCCAGATTCTGTCCCTAAAGTTTCTCTTCCATTGCAGCTAATAGGATTAACAGAGAAAGAAGAAAACATTTCTCAACTCCAAGGCACCAACCACTTTAACCCTTTTTACATATTGATTGTGCCCATCTTTGCTTCAGATAAATTTCCAGCCATTTTTTCAGGAAAATTTGATTTGCTGGTGGGTAACCATGTATTATTCTAATGTCCATGGCCTTCCTTCTTTGTTGCTTGTAACTAGCTGGAAGACTGCCCTTTCCATTTGAATATATGTTAACACAGTCACTGTTTTGGTTGAGAGGTTTTAGTTTGCACAGAATCAAACCATGTTAGGCCTCATTGGCAGAAGAAGATTATAAAACTTATCGTGTAAGAAGAAATTCCTTCCCTTGCTGTCAACGGCCTTTTTCCACCCACACCATCCGCCATTTACTATTTTCTTGTGCTCGTCATTGCCTGTGTAATGAGGATCAAGTATGAGAAATGCACAATCTCCACTAACTTCATTGTAATCAACTCCTAAAAGGGTGTATGCAAGAACCCCACCACCTGCATTCAATAAAACAAGCAGTAAGAGAAGCGTATATTCTTTTTCTTTTTCATTTTTACTCTAGTTACATCTGTTAACAAGAGAATCTTCACATACATGGCTATAAGAAAAACAAAAATGAATTATATTGCATTCTTCTCACCGATCATAACTGGGGTTCCTTGATTCTCAAAGTGCAAAGCTAGTTCCCTACATTTTTCAGGAAGCTCAGCTCCAGATCTAACATTTAATACCTTACAACTGACCTGTCCAAGACAAAAAGAAATCGGGTCATGTGCATTTACTCTACGAATTTATCGAACCTCATTGTTATTTTCACAAAAATTAAGTTTATTTTGACATGCTATACACAAAGATTCAATGCATTTTTAAAATAGGATATTCATCAAATAGCTGTTTAATATGCAGTATGAACTCCTATCATTCTGAATGATACCTGAATGAAAATAGCATACTTACACCCAAAAGTTTGTCCAAAACAAAGCTCAATTCAATGGCACCTATCCATTCACGTGACCCAATAAAAGAAGGATCTTTGTCACCAATCTCTACAAGTGACTGTTGTATTTCCCTGAAAATCACATGCTTTCTTAGATAAAGGACAGTTGATAAAACACAGAAAACAACCATACAAAATGAATAAGAGAAACAGCCATTTTATTCCTATTTATAAACTTCTTTAAGACCCATAAGTTGAAATATTAGCATGAATGTAAACAAATTTAAAAAAAAAAAAAAAAAAAAAAAAAAAAAAAAAAAAAAAAAAAAAAAAAAAAAAAAAAAAAAAAAAAAAACTAAATGATTAAAAAAGAACAACTTTTCAATATATAAATCGCCAAAAAGCAGAATCTAAATGGAGTTGGCCAGAGTATTAGAAGGTCAAATATCTTGTAACCACGCTGCCAAGAAGGGAGCGAAAAAGTTAAATTAATAATGGGAATCTGAATCCTTCATCACATTCTAAGCGGTGGCCAATTTGTACCTATGTGAAGGAACTTTTATGGGTGTGTAGTGCTGAAGTCTGAACCATGAAATGATAGTTTGTAGAGAACGATAAGCACAACCCCAGCCCTGGCAAGTAAATAAAATGACTTATTAGAAAAGAGTGCAGATTGAAATAAAATCAAATTAAAAAGAATTTTAATTGCAACAAATTGATCTTAAACATAATATACTGATGCTTTAAATACAAAATAAATAAATAATGGACAGAGTAAAGCCCTATAGGTCCCCATGTGATGAATGATGATAGCCATTCTATAAACTCATAATAGCTAACACGTCGCTACTTTCACTTGATATTGACTTCACTCGACAAGATAATGGAAGTACTTTACAGGAGATTTTTTTCATTACCGAATCATTAAAACCATCTTGTAGATAATGGTAATATTCATAAGAACCTTGAACCAGAGCCACACTGCCCCCAGAAACTGCAAAAAGGCATCACTGTATCACGCAGAGGAAGCAAGACAAAAGAATGCACAATGAAACAACAGAAGACACCAACCTCCACTGCTTGAAATTCCAATATGTACATCTTTAAGCAAAAAAGAACCTGATATTACCACAAAAATGTGCCATAAAGTTGGGCATAACGTACAGAAAGAGGAAAATTTTCATAAAAGCCTTATCAGAACATAGCAAATTTAGATGGAGAACGATTACTCTTTTGTATTGACTCACTCTTTACATCATCGGTTGTAGACAAATTCAGGGCATTAGCAACTCTTAAAAGGGGACGATCAAAAGGTAAACCTAGCCTTAAGTGTAGGGATTTCCTAACTTCAACTGCAGGAAACAAGTAACATGAAATTAATATAAGATTCAGTTCCACACATGATATCAGTCCTTGGATCAAATTACAAAAGCAGTTTAGCACAAGTTACTAACTGAAAATCTAATCTAGTTTTGGTATTGCTAAATTAATGTCAAACAACTTGCATCTTTCTTGGCCACTAACAGTGACACCAATACTATGTGAGGTCCTACATATGAAAGCAGTGGAAAATTTAACAATTGTAACATAAGTTGACCAGAAAATCATTTTTTTAAAGAACCGGAAATATTGAAATTTTAGGAATGAAGTAAAAACATGGTCACGCAATTTACTTAGATTTGCATGATACTTGAAAGCAAAGAGTAAAAACATATGCATCAGCTAATATAACTGGACATCACAACCCTCTAGGAGTTCATTCTTTTTCTATTTTCGGTGCCAGATAAAATAAGTTGAATACATTGTTCCAGCATGCTTAAAGTTCGACTTTACCACTGCATAGTACCTTGCTTTATTTCTGTTTCCCCATAGTTGAGTTCATAGATAACAGTTATTGGATGCAGAAACCCAGGAGGAGTAAAATGATACGGATGAAGCTGCAAATGTAATAACACTAACTAGTTACTGAAAGAAGCTGCATTATACCATTTAAATACATGCCTTGCTCATTTTCCAGATAAAGATTTATATGTCCAACTCAGATAGGGTAACAGTACATTAAATAGCATATCTAATGTAGGTTACATCTAAATGGGTATATGCATCTGTTTTTTTCTGTAACAACAAAGAATAATGTACTCCAAATATGAGTTTGCTTACCTGTGGATGTTCTGCTAAGAGATTTGGCAGAATTGCATTCTTCATTGAATTGAGCTGGTCAACTAATCCTGGGACAACCAACTTTGAAACTGCAAAGCTTAGAGGTAGGTCCTTTGCCACATAACTGAGCACTTCTAGCTTAAAGTCTACAATCAAAGATCTGGTTTCTTCCAGAGCTGAAAGCACAAAGTTTAACTTCCACTAAAACGAACTGATCACAGTACTGACTCCACTTAAATACTGGTTACCGAATTCACTCAAAGAAATGTAAAACAGAAATAGGCCAAGTAGCAACAAACATAAAACCTGGAAAAAATTCTGCCACAGGTGCAGAAGATTTTGGATATTTCTCTGAGCTATTATGCAGAACAGTTACTTGGATTCTATCTGCATTCTAAGTATAATAAACCTTTTACAAACATATACATACATATATATATATATATATATATATATATATATATATATATATTGCAGTTATATGTAACAAAAAATCTAATGGTCTTACCTCAGTAGAATAGACTGGTGAGCCAGAATTACTACTCAAACAGAAATTTGCACATGATACCAACTTTGCATCAAAATCTTGAGAACCTTCTTTCAGCATTGAAAGATCTGTGCTAAAGTCCAATTCTAGACCACGAAGAATGACAGGTTGAGGTATCTCAGCAGAGGTTTGCCTTAATGATTCTACCATATATGCAGTCTTTGGGTCCTTGAACTTTGCAATAACTGCTTCAGTTGCACGCTGGAAAGCCCTCTCTACATCTGAAAAATATAACATTAAATTAATATAGAAAGAGATATATATCTATCCACACACACATATTGCATAAATTGTAACCTATTTGTTAATAAGATGGAACATGGAATATTCTATCAACTATGAAACTCTAGTCAACAACAATGTTCAATCAAATTCCAAAACCAATTACGCTTTTTCTACCAAAAAAACGTGCGCCGGAAATGAATTTACCACACGGATTGTTTACTGGGTAGTAGATAGGCAATCTAATCGGAAGCTCACACCTTAGCAGACAACCCCTCTCCCATACGTACTTCTCAGGATAATCATCGTACACAACAGTGCTAACAGATTCGAGACTCTTCGAGTTTACGGGTTTTGAAGAGAAAAAGCGAACGTCTCCGGTACCCAAATCCGCTACAGCTCCGAGAACTTCTTCATCCTCACAAGAAAGAAGCTTTCTCAACGTACGAGCTGCGTCAATGGCCTTTTCGGCATTCTTTTCGATACCGGAATTCGCAACGATTAACGCTCCAATTACGACAAACCCTTTCACAAGTAGCGTCCGAAGATCCTCTGCTCAAAATTATGAAAATTTAAGTAAAAATATATATATTAAATTTTTTTTATTTTCAATTTGTTTTCTTTTCACGAGAACAAAAAAGAAAATCAATGTACCTGATTCTTTGTGGTAGTCTGGAATGAAGGAATCGATGTGGATGCATCGAAGGGTAGAGACGATTGTGAGTGGAGGGAAGAATGGGGACCCGATCAACCACTGGAAACCCGGTTCGTTCTTGTAGAGGACGAGCTTAGGGCAAACAACTCGAATGCTTCTTTGCAAATTTACGTTCTCCATTGATTGATTTGAGCGCTCTGCTTTGCAAAGCTGCTCTGCTTCCTCTCGTTCTTCGCTTCCCTCTTTGATTCTAGCATGTACCGAATTTGAGGACGACTCGGAGATACGTTGTGGACAAACCTCCTAGTCCAGGTCAATGCATTGTGGTTGGGCTTCTAGTTTTTTACCCAAGGCCCAAAAAGACACACCAAATTTTTCATCTAAATACCACCATAAAAAGTCTGTTGGGCATACCCAAGCCGAAGATATTGCAAAAGAAAAGAAAGGCCGATTGCCTTTGAAGGCTCTACTGTATTTCATGTTCTTGTCGGATCAAAGTAGGATAGCTCTTGCTTCTATTTCTTGCTAAAAAACTGATATTTTGCAATCTTCTCTGACTTCCCGAATTTCTTATGTAAAAACTATATTCTCTAATACAAATCTTAAATCAACCAGTAGTAGAATTTAGTTTGGCCAATGTTATCATATTTTTAGGCTACTGAAACATAGAGATCCGAACATGATTTTGTTTTTGTTGTGTAATCATTTTGGTTGACTGAGAAAACGGAGTAAAATCGAAAAGAGAAAAATCAGATAACCAGATTAAACTACTAAATTCAAGCAATTCAAGGTAAATGCTAGAAGTAAAAGAAATATTCAAATTAAAAGGGTTTAACAATTAAAATTGCCAAAATGCTTCCAACAACTAGAAGTAGAACAAACACTGATCCCCCACCGTAACCCAAAAGCAAACCTCTTAGCTTCCTACCCTCCTCTCTTAACGCCAAAAACAACAACTTGAACAAGACCATAAGGTCCATAAAAATGGAACAAACACATAAGCCAGTAACCACAAGCCAGCAGCATCTTGGTTCCTCAGTACCTGTAGTGAGGAGGCTTGTAAGGACCATCAACAGGGACACTGATATATTCAGCTTGCTCAGGACTAAGCTTGGTAAGCTTAGCCCCAAGCTTTCCAAGATGCAACGCAGCAACCTTCTCATCCAAATGCTTAGGCAGAACATACACTTTCTTCTCATACTTCCCACTTGCCCTCTCTTTCCACAACTCAAGCTGAGCAATAACTTGGTTGGTGAAAGAGCACGACATGACAAAACTGGGATGCCCAGTTGCACATCCCAAGTTCATCAGACGCCCTTCAGCAAGAACAAGGATGCCGGAATTGGTCTCCGGGAAAACCCAACGATCTGTCTGAGGCTTAATCGTTATGCGTTTGACACCCGGGTAAGTTTCCAAACCAAGTATGTCGATTTCGTTGTCGAAATGCCCAATGTTACAGACAATGGCATTGTTCTTCATCTTCCTCATGTGGTGGACCATGATGATGTCCTTGTTCCCAGTGGTGGTAACAAAAATATCAGCTTCCGAGACAATATCTTCCAGTGTCAAGACTGGGAGGCCTTCCATGAGAGCCTGAAGAGCACAGATTGGATCGATTTCAGTGACCACCACGCGAGCTCCAGCTTGTTTAAGAGCAGAAGCACAACCCTTCCCAACATCTCCATACCCACAAACAACGGCCACCTTTCCGGCAATCATAACATCGGTGGCTCTCATGAGACCGTCGGGGAGAGAGTGTCGGCATCCATACAAGTTATCAAACTGCATGAAAATCACAAGAGAATAAGACAAACAACTTCTTCTAGGATCAAAACCTCAAAATCTACACCAATTTTGGCTGCATTTTATATATTCAAAGACAAATAAAATCCAGAAACAAACAAAGGCCTAACCATATACAAATAAACAAGAACAAGTAACATACAAGTCATCAAACTGCATGAAAACCATAAACACAACAAGAAAAAGCTCCAACTCTAATCCAAAACACAAATAAGACAAATAAAATCCAGAAACAAACATAAGCCTAACCATACACAAATAAACAAGAACAACTAAGATTACAAGTCATCAAACTGCATGAAAATCATAAACACAATAAGAAAAACCCCAACTCTAAGTTGGAAAAAGTTGATACCTTGCTCTTAGTAACAGAATCATTGACATTAATAGCAGGGAATAACAAAGTCCCATTAGCCTGCATTTGATACAACCTCTTAACCCCAGTTGTAGTCTCCTCCGAAACCCCAACCAGCCTCTCCTTCATCTTCCTATACCTCTTCGGGTCCACCAACAAACCCTCCTTAATCAACCCCAAAACAATCCTAAACTCCGCATTGTCAGCAGAAGCCGGATCAGGCAACTTCCCAGACCTCTCAAACTCTTCCTCCGCCTTAACACCCTCGTGGATGAGCAAAGTAGCATCGCCACCATCATCGACAATCAAATTGGGCCCACCACCTGGGCCCCAATCAAGGGCCTTTTCGGTACACCACCAGTACTCCTCGAGGGTCTCGCCCTTCCAGGCAAACACAGCGGCGGAGTCACGTGCGATGGCTGCGGCGGCGTGGTCCTGAGTGGAGAAGATGTTGCAGGAGCACCACCGGACCTCGGCGCCGAGAGCGGTGAGGGTTTCGATGAGAACGGCGGTCTGGATGGTCATGTGGAGTGAGCCGGTGATACGAGCGCCTTTGAAAGGTTGAGAGGGACCGAACTCGGAACGACAGGACATGAGACCGGGCATTTCGACCTCGGCGAGCTCGATCTCGAGGCGACCGAAATCGGCCTGAGACAGGTCTTTCACTTTGTGTTCTCGCCCGGAAGAGGTTTTCGAGACGACGAGGGACATGGTTGGATGGTTGGTGGGTTGGTGGGTTTAGGAGGGTTTTAAGGAGGCCGAAGAGAGAGGATAGGGTGTGGAGGTAGTGGGAGAGAGAGACTGACACTGAGACTGAGAGAGAAGATCTAGGAGGAGACTATGATCACGAGAGAGAGACAGAGAGAGAATGTGGATCGTGTGGGTCTCTTGTAGGTCTTCGTCTTAAACTACGTCGTTTTATTCAGATCATGGTAATGTACATGCAGCATCCCATCAATGCGAATCAACAGGGTTTCAAACCTCTTAATTTTATTTTATGTAAATTTTTTTTCATATCGTCTAATTTTTTTTTATATTATATAATTTTTTTTCATAGCACATATTTTTTTCTATAATGGATAATTTTTTTTATATAATATATTTTTTTCTATAATATATAATTTTTATCCTTATTATATTTTTTTTTTCATGTAACTTTTTAAAAAAGTTTAATTGAAACCATCAAACAAAAAATTTCACTTCAGTTTTTCCCCCAATTTATCAACTCCATCATGAAATTAAATAAATATAAGAATTCTAACTTTAATTTACTGATGAACCCCAGAAGTTGCCTAGCTCCCTAAATTTTCACATTTCAAAAATTATTACTTATTCCCTTTATCATTTCGTTCACAACTTTTATAAAGATGCTAATTAAAAAATTTAAAATACAAAAAATTAAATTATAATTGAAAAATTTTCATATACACTCGCTTTTATTTTGTATAATCCTAAATACAATTTTCTGATTTTAAATTTTTTTAAAAATTCCTCTGCCATTATTAAAATTATGTTACATTTAACGCAAAAAGAGTAAAATAGTAATTTAATGTATTTTTTTTTTTTTTTTTTTTATTCTTCCCCTCTGTTCTCTCTCTATATTCTCTTTTGTTCTCTCTCTGCGCCGCTGGAGCACTCACCTCGAACATGGCACTAAACCAAGACTCCACCCGACACGATCGCACTCTCGATCAGCATCAGAAGCCGGCTTAGCCTTAAAACTCTCGCATTTCAACAGCTTCTCGAACCTCGGCAATAGCTTGGTCAAACATCGCAGGTTCGAGATCTGGGGAGGCATCGACCGCCAACGCCAAGCACAGTGCCGCTCCAATCTGGGAGCTCCGTGAAGAGCGCGTCAGTGTGGGGATTCAAAAATGATTGAATATGTTTAATTTGCCGAAAACAATTAATGAAGATTTTCTTCATGTCTTGCGGGATAGCAGATTGGCCCAAGGTATTTGGATTTCCATCTGGGTGCTGCTTTATTTTTGTAGGATTGTAAATTTTTAGTTTTTGGGTTTGGATTTTGGTTGACTCGTGTGGCCGCTGGGGTAGCCCTCGGCGGTGCAGTCGAAGGAGCTGTAGGTAAAATCGAAATACCCTTTTAGTATTTTAGCTTAAAACTTTATTATAAACTTCTATTTCTCTGTTCATGTTGTAATTTTTTTTTCTATTTTTGTATAACTCATGTGGGTTGTTGGTCCAACTTTTGCATGGTTAATTTCTCTTACCAATTTTTTTTGTATTCTGGAATTTTTTTTGTCTTGTGATTTTCTCTTAGTCGATTTACAATTTTAAGCGACTTTGCTATGATTTTTGTGGTGTTTATGTTTGAATAAATAAACTAATGTTAGCAAAGAGGAAATTTGAAGAATGGTTTTTGGGGGATTTTATTTGAGTGGTTTTGCATAATAATTGATAAAAGAGGAAGTTTTTGGCCATTGTTTCAAGTTGCAAACCAAACAGTAAATAAAAGAAGAAAGAGGCTACGAAGTAATTGAAATATAGTTTATCCATTTTGTTTCTTTGGCTCACGTGGATGGACTAAGATAGCCCGTGTTATAATTTGTAAGCTGTAATATGGATTTTGTTGTAGTTTCTTTTAATTTTGATTTTTGGTGTACAGGTAGATATTTTTCTAGAAAAGAACTCTATAAATTTTCAATCTTTATTTTATGTTCTTTTCTGTTCCAAATAGAGTTTTGTTGTATAATGTTTTATTTGATTCTATCTCTGTGAATTTTTACTTCGCACATACATATTGTAGTTTCTATTTGGTTTGAGAATTACATTTATTAAAATAGTTGCTCACATGTGTGTATTTGAGTTACTACCAAATTTTTTTAGCAAAAAAAAAAAAGAGTTACTACCAAATTTTGCTTCCAAGCCTCCAACATCTGATTCATAATCTCCCTTAACACAAGAAAAATATGAAAAAATTTATATGAAGAAGAGATGGGATGAGAGAAAAGAAAAAAAAGAAAAAAGAGAGATGAAAAATTTCATGGAAAAAAAAAAAGATTGATGAGAGAAAAAAATATGAAGAGGAAGAAGAGAGAAGATATTTTAGAGAAGGAAAAAAAAATACGTGGAGAAGAGAGAGAGTAACTTTAAATTTTATAATTTTTATTATTATTATTTTATTAGGGTAATGGTAATAAAGTCATTTAGCAAATTTTTCCGTGTAAATGGTATTTTTAAAATATATAGAATTTAAAAGTGTAATTTGAATTAAAGACTAACCACATTAAGTGTTTATAAATTTTTCCATTATAATTAGTACAAAAATAAAATATTCCCTTTTATAAATGATCCGGTGTGAAGTTTGAGAGAAACTTATATGGGGCTGTCCCCATAAATCTAGTTGGTGCGACCAGCTAATTAACTTTTGCCACTATATTAAATTGCCATCTATTTTACCACATCATTTAATTTAAAATTGAAACAAACAAAAAAAAACGTTCTCATTCATCTCTTCTATTCAGCCACAGTGCCGCACCTTTTCCTCTTCTCCCCTTTTTAACTTTTTTTTTTTATATTCATCAACTTTACTTGAAATCAAAACTAATATTATTCATAAAAGCAAAAGCAAGCATCAGTCAGCAATGGTGAAAAAACTTCTAGAGACATAAATTAAACTATCAATACTATGACTACAACAAAACAATATTAAGCAGTTAATATGCAATGACTAAGAAAAAACATGATTTATCAGCAAAAATCGTCATCAGTAAAACCAATGGGTTTGATAAAGATCCCTTCACTTCCAATAAATTTATTGGATGAAAATTATAAAAGTGGAAAGAAAAAAAAATTTGGTACATCCATTATAAGATTTTTAGAGTAGAAAAATATAAAAAATAATAATAAATTTTTTCGGTACAATCATTATAAAGAAAATCTAACAAAAAAAATGTATTTTTTTTCCTTAAATTCTAAAAATAAAAATAAAATAAATAAAAGAAAAAGAGAAAAAGAAAGAAGTGAAAAAGGTAAAGAGAATAGGAGAAATGAAAAATGTGTTGAAGAGAATAATAATTTTACTATTTTCGACAAGAAAGAAAAAAATATATGATTGAATAAGAAAAAATAGTTTCAATCTTTTAAATTTAAATTAATTGATAAAATAAAAATTAAGTGATAATTTAATAGAAGAGAGAAAATGTTTTTTTATTATTTCAAATTTAAATTAAATTAAATGATATAATAAAATTAAATGACAATTTAATATAGTGGCAAAAGTTAATTAGCTGGTCACACCAACTAGATTTGTGGGGACAGTCCCATATAAGTTTCTCTCGTGAAGTTTATACATGTTCTTAATTATTTTTTAATTTTCTTGCTTCCTATATATCATTTTATAAATTAATTCAAATATATATATGTATATTCCTTTTTCCAAAAATAATGTTTTTACAAAGCAAAAACGGAGCTCAGGACAAGACAAAGCTTGCTTAGTTCAACATTTGGTAACCCAAACCCACAGAAGGCATCAGCAGTATGCTTTTTTGTGAAGCTCCTATTTGGCAAGCATATCAAAACACCATATTTTTCACCAGCTACTTGACAGTAGCACAGGGAAGAACCCACCCAACCAAGTGCGAATCTTGTCGTCGATGCCTCGTCTGGCAAGCCTGCAGCATCCATTGACACATTCAAAAAGAGTCAATATACAGAGTAATAACACCTTGCCCTGAAACTTCACCAATTTAAATTATTCATATAGCATCTAAGAAAGTATTTAAAATATTTAGGGGTAATTTACTGAACAAACAGAGGTTCACAATTTTTTGACAAAGGTCTTTAAAAATTTACTATAACTATTATTGCTCAGATGTTTGTTCTTTCTTCTTTCTTCTTTAAACTTTTTCTTTTTTTTCACGTCGAAACTGTTTAAGAACCTTCCAATACATTCCCAATAGCTACTTGGCACGATTACCTTTCTATGGGGATATGTTTGGGTTCTACAACAGAGGGCTTCTGAGTCCTGCCTCAGTCTGCAATATTGAAGAAAGATTTATGATGAGCACTTAAAGAACGCAATAGAACAAGATAAATTTCCTAACTTATAGAATTTAACAATCTGGTATAGTTGCATACAGACTTGATACTACATTGTAATTACGGCAACAATTCAAAGTCTGCATATATTAATAAATTTTTCTACCCAAAAAAAAATGGCCATTGACAAAGTGAAAAGAGGTTCAGGACCACTCACTCATTGTCATCTCTGGTGCTGCTAGTGCAGGTGTTAGAGCAGCTACAGGGAACACTTGGGTTGTTAGCACTTATAAATGTTCCAGAATATGACTTCCTTGGTAGAGACATAGAGAGCTCGTCTTGTATTTGGCTGCAGCAAATCATCTGAGAGGTCTCTGATGTATGCAACTTCTTCTGAAGCCTTAACAACCTAGAAAAACAGTTTGGCTGATTCTCTGGTTCGCGGAAACATAAAATCTGGCCTCTATGGTTGTTGTTTGCTTGTTCATTTGAAGCAGCAACTGTTAACCCAGAATTTGGCATATAATCTCCTAATGATCTGTGGGATGAGGTTGATGTCCTTGGTACATTTCCTTCGTCATTTCTCAATGTCTTTATCACCTCCATTTTGCTGCAACAGTTATGTGGCATTTGAGAGCCACAACAAGAGGATGAAGGTAACATAGATTTGTCACTTATCATAGGTTTTTCAGAGGTGTACTCAGAATAGTCAGAGTCACTTGCGCGTTCAGTAGTCGATTGAGACTTCTGCATTCTGCGGGAACAACTGAACAAGCTGAAAGATTGCTTATTTACTTTAACATGCTTTGAATAAGTAGGACAGGGAACAAGATTCATCCTGATCTCCACATTACAATCCAAAATAGACTGAAGTGAATTTACAATCAGTTTCCATGACTTCTCAGCCTTGGATACGTAGTCTGGATGGCAGAATTCCAATTCAGCTACAGCTAGACCTGGAAATGGGACTACATTTAATGTTCACAGGGCGTAGGAAGAACTAATTTTAAGATATTAAAAGTCCAAATGAAAACCATATCTTAGAGTTTGAATGTGTAGGTAATAATAGTTTTGACTGACTAGCACAGAGGCAAAGAAAATGCACAAAATTTAAAAGGATAGCAAGTAAAAAGCTGCTAATCACATTGTTCCTTCACAACAATATACTTATCTGACATAACAATTTATTTTAAATTTTCTTTATAACCTTTTATATTATTAATATATGGGATTTTAAGTGCCTAATGAGATTGTGCTATAGCCTGTAGTTCCAGGGGAAGAGTTATCAAAAATAATATACATTGTTCCTTCACAACAATATACTTATCTGACATAACAATTTATTTTAAATTTTCTTTATAACCTTTTTTTTATCATTATATGGGATTTTATGTGCCTAAGGAGATTGTGCTATAGCCTGCAGTTCCAGGGAAGAGTTATCAAAATGATATACCTTGGCCTTTACTAACAAATAAAGAAGACAATTTCCCTTGTTTTTCAAGAAAATTCTTCAGGGAAATGGGTCGGCATAATTCCGTTGCTCTCTTCCATATGGATTCCAATGGTTCTTTGCAGTCCTCCTGCATTCTCAACTTACATGACTGGCTGTCTTCACATGAACAACCGACAAGATGTTGACAGCTCCCCCCTACAGCAAAGCAAGAACATTAATTTGTATGGATTTTGTCTATGAACTAACTGAGCAATAAGCATTTATTCTAATGGCTCGCACCTTTATCATGAGCGTTTCCCAACCATAACTTTGAATCATTTACATCCAAGGAAGAAATTTCCACAGAGCTTAACTGCAGAAGAGCTACAGTGAGCCATGTTGTTTGATTACTTGACATCCTCAATTGCTTTTCTGTTTCAGATAGTATCTTTAATGCATGGCTCAGTTTCTGCAAGTCCACTTCAGCTACAATAAAGAAAATTGCAATTAGTACACTAATCAAGAATAAATTTCAAAAGAAGCAAAATTAGTACAAATAGTAAAAGAACAAAAAATAAATAATGGCTCTAACTTGGTTAAAGAAACACAGAGAAAGAAAAAGAAAAGGGTAAGACTGTTCTCATAGTTCATTTTCAGTGTTCAAACTTATTAATATGCAAAGAAAATATCATGCTACTTACAATTATGCTTACTATAAAACTTTTTTCTAACTTCAGAGCAACCTTCCTGACAGTTACCCACAAGAATATCCATAACAAGATTTGCCAGCTGTGATATAAGTTGCATCGGATCAATCCTAGATCTCATCAGCTCTCTGGCTCTTAATACTGTATTCGAAGTGTCTGAGGACAATGCCAAATCCAGCAAATCAAGCAATTCATCATCAGAAACAATGCCAATCTGCAGAACAATGACAACGGCACTTAATAGAGGTGCACTACTTGATAAACTAAACAACAAATAATAAAAACGTAAGCACTCACAAGTTCATATGCCAGGGACAATGTGATCTTTCTACCCAGCAGACTCAGCTGATCAAGCATCATCTCAGCATCCCTAAGTGATCCATTGGATTTGGCAGCGATGAAGTCTAAGGCAGCTTGGTCAAAATCAAGACCCTCTTCAACACAGATTCTTCCCAATCTGCTTGCAATATCAGCATCTCTTATCTTTGGGAAGTGATATCTTTGGGACCGTGCCACTGCAGTTCGGGGCAGCTTATCCAAATTAGGAGTGATCATCACAAAGATAACATGTTGAGAAAGATTATCCAGGCTATTCAAAATAGTTGCCCATGTTTCCCCATGCAACAAATGGCACTCATCAACAATGAAAACCTTAAACCGTGAAGAAGCTGGAGGGAGCAATGCATTCTTAATTAGATATCTAACCCTGTCTCGCCTATTGATTCTCACAGAATCCACTTCCTTGACATCCTTGCTTCTTCCGGAAAAGAAAGAAACACATTCCCAGCACAGACCACATGGCCTATGCTCCTCAAGTGAGAGGCAATTCAGTGCTGCAGCAAAAATCCTTGAGGCAGAGGTTTTGCCTGTACCACGAGGGCCATGAAAAAGATAGAATGAGGATAATCTTCCAGTTGATATAGCACCCAACAAAGACCTTGCCACTACATTCTGTCCCACTAACTCAATAAAAGATTTTGGCCTGAACTTCTGACTCAGACTTCTAGGGGTTTCAGAATGTGAAATTATTTCATTACAACTGTGTTTCAAGTTTCTGTGTTCATAAAGTGATAAATCATCCGGGTTCCTACATAACAAGGGATGACCTTCAACATTAGGAGAAACTATGTCCCCTCTGAATCTCGGTGTTCTTGACCAACAACAGCTTATCCCGCATCCACGGTCGTTATGATCTACAACATCAACATCTTCTTTAGTAAATAAAGATATGTCATGGCTTGAAAGAACATCACTTGTTGAGGGATATGGACTACTCATTCGACTCATAACATCACCAAATGCTCCAGATGATTTTACTTCATTTTTTATTTGGGAGTTTCGTTTTGATGCAATGTGATCTAACCTTTCTTCGTCCGCTGATCCTATGGTTGGCTCATTATACGAGTCTAAATCCTCCAAAGGATCCTTGCCAGGTGTGAAACATGCCAAGTTCAGTCCTTTATCAGTATGACTTTTGCAATTGTAATATCTTCTGCTCAATGCTTTATTTTGGAAATTCTCTTCCTCATATGATTCACAATCCCCCAATCGTTCAGCCTGTTTGGTTTCTAATCGAGTGCTTATGTTCCCATCCCACACTGAATTCTCGTACAAGTTCAACTTAGATTTTCCCAAACCGCGACTAAATTCATAATCATCCATGTAATCTTCTCTTTGTCCATATAAACCAGATTTCTTTGGTCTCAAAGCATGGTTTTTAGTAGAAATATCTTGTTGGCAAGAATCCAAGAATCCCAGAGAAATTCCATTACTTGAATTGGTATCCCAGTTGGCATTGTCAACCGAAGAAGAGAATTTGCTCATGGAGTTTGTTGAAGGATCTCTCAGAGATCGCACTCTTCTCAAGACTACAAGAGTCTTTGATATAGGAATATCAACCGAATGCCGCCGCCCATCCGTCATTTTTTACAAGAAAAATAAAAACTGTACGTGCAAGTCAAAACAGAGCCATCATGAGCTCCACAAAAATTTCAAGGCGCACCTGGACAAAGCACAATCAATCTAGAATATCAGAAGAGACACTCAGAATCCAGGGCATTCCAAAATAAAACCATGATCTTATTATTGGCTTTAATTTCGCAAAACCACAAAAATGGAAATGAACAGAAACTTTTCAAATTAAAAATATCACAAATTCAGAAAGAATGTAACTTTCTATTACCCATTCTCTAAAAAAACAAAAATAAATAAATAAATAGAATAAACAAAAGAACAGCATCATCAGCATTACAAATTTGGGACAATGAGCATCAAGACCTTCAACTGCAAAAAGGGTACAACACAAACACAATGTAGCACTGTTACTTTTTCTCTCACAAAACATCATCATTGGAGTCAAAAACAAACTAAAACACATTTTTTTTCTTTACCTCTGAATACGATAAACAAAAACCCCACAAAGCCATTAACCACAAAGAACATCCAAAATCCACCGTTCCACACACGAGCAGAGAACAAACTCAAACCATCTTTGATACACACACAAACAATTCTATAGAGAAAAAAAAATAAAAATAAAAAATAAAAATAGAATAAAGTCTAAAGAGAGAGAATAATAGTCAAAACTGAGAATCTGCAATTCAAAATATAACAAATAAAAATAACCAAGTAAAAACAAAAAAGAAAGAAAAAATAATAACAATGCGAAACGGACACCCCCACCCCCATACCTGTGCTGTATAGAAAATATCCAAAAACACTTCGAAGTTGACGAAATTTTTTCAATCGGGCAGCGGGAAAAGCGGACCAGAGAACCCTAACCCTATAACAGTGGTCTTGGTGGTTGAGCTTGTGGAGCTTAGGGAAGGCAGTGAGAGAGCAAGTGGCAAAGTAGTAAATGCCATTAATGCGAGGGTGCTTTACTTGATATGCCATTTGCCTGTGAAAGTGAAGTGAATGAGAGAGAAGCTTTTTTTTTTTTTTTTTTTTTGGTNTTTTTTTTTTTTTTTGGAGTCAGAAATTCTTTGGTCCATCCAACAGACATTTCTGCAGATGTCAAGTCTCGACCAGTGGGCCCCAAAAGAGGGTATTTCCGTCATATTATCCGCGACGGTTTCAGTTAGTTCAGTTTGTGGATAATGAAGGCCGTAAAGCTGTAACTGAGGTCGGTTGGGTTTAGTTGTCCACGCCTATGTAAAGCGCGTCTATATCACTCTCTATCACATACAGCGAATATTCCTCATCACGCTCTGGATAAGTCATGGCGATATTTTCAGTGGGACCTAACGAAACCGAACGAGGAGCGACGACGAGGGATGAGGAAGGTCCCGTGGTGATATTAAATGACGACTTTAGCCCTTTTGAAAATTTTAAAAAAGCTGGTTTTAAAGAGCTTCACGCAACGCTTCCTCTCTCTCTCTCTCTGCGGTTCTTTTTCAGTGCAGTTGTACGGTTTGTCGTTCTGAGCGGTGCGGCGTGCGATTAATAACCTGACGGAAATTCAAATTCCGGGTTTGCTATAAAATTGGGCTGATAAGAAGCTCCATGGAATAAATATATGGACCGAATTTGAATTGATTCAATTTTAGGCTCCTTGTGTTTCAGTACAATTTCAAAGCACTCATCAATCATCACTAAGAAACGACATCAAAATCAAATCAAAGCACTTGAACTAAATGGATCTTGATTAAAAGAGTTATTATATTTTAGAGAGACTGAGTCCAAATCGAGCTCACATTGTACTTTTTCTTTTCTTTTCTTTTCTTTTTTACGAAGTTCGTTGTTTTTAGTGGGGATATAAATGAAGCGGTGCTTGTTTTTGAATTTAGGTGAAATTGTTGAATGACTTGAGGAAATAATAATTCAGTTTGTTCCATCAGCATACTGGCTAGATTTGAGCCATGAACAGGTTAACCAATATTCAACTACTTGTCAATAGTGCTGAAAACCCCAAACACCGTTTCGTATATTTTGTACTTAAATTGTTGGGAAAAGAACATAAAAAGACAAAACAGAGGAAATAAAAAAAAAAGCTTTAATGCTTAGCTTTATTACTTGCATAACATATATAATTAAAGAACCAACGTAGCTTTATATAGGCTTACAAACGTAGCTTGTATCTTAGCTCACACACTCACTGCTAGCTATTTATTAGCAGCAACTTTAACTAGCTAAAATAAAAAGAACAAACCAAAAATATACTGTCCATAACACTTCACTATTTTTATTACTCAAATATATTTTGAATCAGTCTTCAACATTTTCTCTTGATTCAAAGTCACAAACACCAAGCAATCTCCTAAAGTAGGAGAATTTCTCTCTTGATTAAGATTTTGTCAGTACATCAGCTAGCTGCTCTTGGATGCTGCAATATCCCAAAATTATCTCATTTTTTGCAACTAAATCACAAATGAAATGATATCGTATATCAATATGCTTTTGTTCTGCTGTGAAATATTAGATTCTTTGTCATGGAAATAGTTATCTTGTTGTCACAAAATATCTTTGTTGCTCCTTTTTACTCTTATTGAAGATCTGCTAAGACTCTTCTTAGCCAAATGGCTTGACAAGCTGCTGAAATTGCTGCAACATATTCAGCTTATAAGGTTAATAAAGCAGCTATAGTTTGTTTCTTTAAACTCCAAGTGATCACTCCTGAACCTAGAGTAAACACATTTGCTGAAACACTTCGTCTATCATCTAACGAATTTGCCCAATCGCAGTCTGTAAATCCATATAATCTGAATTTGTGATTTTTTGAGTACCAAATGCCATACTCCATAGTTCCAGCAATGTAGCACAAGACCCTTTTTGTTGCTCCATGATGAAACTTTGAAGGTTGTTGATAAACCTGGAAATAACACCAACAGAAAATGCAATATTGGGTCTAGTGCAAGGATAAAAAAATCAAAAATTTCGGCGAAATTTCGCCGAAATTTCGGTTTTTTGGGGATATGGATATTAATTTCATCCCCAAAAAAAAACGGTCAAAATTTCCATAATTTCCGTCGAAATTTCCGATATTTCTCCGATATTTCCGCGATATTTCCGTCGAAATTTCCATGGTAATTCCTTCACAAACNGTCTAGTGTGAGTTAGATAAATTAAACCTCCCACTAAGCTTCTGAATCTCCTAGCATCTGTCATCTCTTCTCCATCTTCCTGCTGCAATTTTTCATTAATATTCATGGGTGTAGCTATGGGATTGCAATTAAGCATGCCAAATTTACTAAGAAAATCCCTGGCATATTTTCTTTGTGAAAAGAAAATTCCATATTCATCTTGCTGAACTTCAAGGCCAAGAAAATAATGCAATAAACCCATATCCGATATCTCAAATTCGTTCAACATTTGAGACTTAAACTCATACATAAGAGAGTTAGAAGAACTAGTATAAATGATATCATCAACATAAAGACAAACAATGATGAAATCATTTTTACCTTTATTTTTCACATACAAAGTGGGCTCGTTCTCACTTCTCTTGTACCCATTTTGATGAAAATATCCATCGAGCTTGTCTATACCAAGCTCGAAGGGCCTGTTTCAATCCATACAATGCCTTTTTCAGCTTGTACACCTTTATTCCGTTGCCCTCCTTCATGAAACCTTCGAGTTGTGCAACATAGACCCCTTCTTGCAAGTCTCCATTAAGAAATGCCTACTTGACATCAAATTAATAAACTGGTCACTGCAATTGTGCAGCCAATGCTAGAACAAACCTGATTGTTTCAAACCGAGCTACCAGAGAAAATATTTTTTCAAAGTCAATACTATATTGTTGTGCATATCCTTTTGCCACAAGACGAGCCTTATGCTTCTGTATGGTTCCATCTGCAGAAAATTTTGTCTTGAAAATCCACTTCAAGCCAATTGCATTTTTGCCTTCCGGTAAATCCACCATCTCCCATGTTCTAATATTTTCAATAGCATTCATCTCTTCCACCATTGCTTTTTTCCATTTTTCTTTTTCAGCTGCTTCTTCATAATGTAAAGGATCTGACACAGTAAAAGCAAATTGACAAGATGTATATATATCATTAGCATATTTGGGATTTGGTTTTTTGTCTCTTGTTGATCTTCTAAGTTGAATTGGTGCAGCGGTAGTTTCTTCAAGAATGGTAAAGGAAGTTGAAGTTGATAAATTTTCTAATGCCAATGGTGAGCTAGTGGGTGAACTTGCTGGACTTGTCACCTGTCTTTCATCTAGATAGTCTTCAATGAGTATAGGAACTTCTTGTTGTATCCACTTTTTACTCCAGCTTGCATTTTCATCAAATATTACATCCATTTTAATTAAAAACTTCTTACTAAGAGGGTTATACAATCTATGTGCTTTGGATTGAGTACAATAACCAATAAAAATACATTTTTCAGATCTTTCATCAAGTTTTTTACAACCTTGAGAATTCACCAAAGCATAAGCAACACACCCAAAAACATGTAAATGATTTACATTTGGTATTCTTTTGTGCCAAGCTTCACATCGGGTTTTATTCATGACTGTCTTTGTTGGTGAGAGATTCAACAAATAGATAGATGTTGCTACAGCTTTTGCCCAAAAATGATTTGAGAGTCCCCCTGCTTGTAACATGCTTCTAGCCATTTCCACAACGGTTTGATTCTTTAGCTCAGCGACACTGTTTTGTTCAAAGTGTAAGGAATTGTTAACTCTCTTTGAATGCCATTTTCTTCACAAAATAGATTAAATTCGTTGGACACAAATTCGCCGCGAAGAACTTTGATGTAGCAACTACTTTGCTTTTCCACCTTGGTTTTACATTTTTGAAATTTCTCAAACATTTCTAACTTGTTTTCCAAAAAATATACCCAACTCATACAACTATCATCATCAATAAACAGCAAGAAGTAATGACTTCCACCAAAGGAATTAGTTTGCATAGGCCCACATAAATCAGCATGTATTAATTCTAGACTCTTAGAAGCTCTCCATGCTTTTCCAACAGGAAATGACTTCCTAGTTTATTTTCCATAAATGCATCTTTCACATAACTCAATAAATCCAATTTTTGGTAGTCCAAGAACCATACATTTTTCATTTAGAAGCTTCAGACCCATTATATTTAGATGTCTGTATCGCAAATGCCATAACTTCGAATCATCCTGTCGACTAGTAGTAAGAACATAATTTTCCATGTTTGAAACCTCCAAAGGAAACATTTTGTTTTGAGTCATGTTGATATTGATCATTGTTTGACCTGATTGCTTATCCTTAATAACACATACATCATCATCAAATGAAATTGAATATCCACATGCCATTAGTTGACCAACATTCAATAAATTAAATCCCAATTTAGGAACAAATTGAACATTATGTAACAGCTTTACTTTACCATGGCTTGTTTCAATATCAATTGTACATTTTCCTTCAACTTGCATTTCTTTTCCATTCCCAAGCTGAACCTTCATTTTATGTGTCTCATCAAACTCTCTGAATAAGAATTTGGTGCCTGTCATATGATTTGAACACCCGCTGCCCACAAACCACAACTCACTTGACTTATGATTAGTATCATTACAAGCCATAAAAAGCTTGTTTTCCTTTTATTTTTCTGCTACAAAATTCATTTTCTGATATTTAAACCAACAATTAGCAGTTATATGCCCATATCTTTTGCAAAGATAACATTATATACCACTTTTAAAGTTACCTTGCTCATTGAACAACCTTTGTCATTCATAGTTCCTTCCTCTACCTCTACATTTACCTCTGTCAATACCACGCCTCCCGAGGAATCCTCCTCTTCCTTGACCTTTACTTGTTGATTGGTCACTTTCTCCTTATTTAGTGGTTGTCTCCTTCACTTGGAATTCCTTCTTTTCATTATTTTCAAATGATCTAGTGATTCTTGCCTCATGAGCTTAAAGAGGTCCCATCAGTTCATCAACAGAAAAAATGGACAGATCCTTAGCTTCTTCTATGGTAGCTACCACATGGTCAAATTTCAGAGTTAAACTTCTCAATACTTTCACAATAATCGTCTCGTCTGAAATATGCTCACCATAAAAGCACATTTGGTCAACTATTGCCATTGCTCTTGACAAAAAATTAGCAACAGATTCATCATGTTTCATAATCAAGGTTTCAAAGTCACGTCTTAGAGATTGCAATCTCACCGTAATTACCTTTGAATCACCTTGGAACTCCTTCTGTAGAATTGAACATGCTTCCTTCGATGTGGTTGTTGCTGCAATTCGTGAAAAGATAGTCTCATGGACTGCTTGTTGGAGAATGAACAATGCATTGGCATCTTTCTTTTTAGTTGCTTTCAGCCTCTCATCTTCCTCTTCATTGGGTTCTAATATATCTATGAACCCAAACTCCACCAAGTCCCATAGCTCATGCGATCTGAGTAATGTCTTCACCTTAATGCTACACCATTCATATTTCTCACCATTAAAAATGGGTATGAGTGGTTGAGATGAAGAAAAACCAACTGATGTCATTCTCTTCTCAAGCTCTTTTTGTGTTTCTCTTTAAAGACCCAAAAAACGTTCACACAATACCCAATGGACCCAAAGCTCACTTGCACTTAATTGTCCAAAAAACTAAACGAGGCTCTGATACCAAAATTTGTTGGGAAAAAAACATAAAAAGACAGAACAGAGGAAATAAAAGAAAAAGCTTTAATGCTTAGCTTTATTACTTTGCATAACATATATAATTAAAGAACCAACATAGCATTTATATAGGCTTACAAACATAGCTTGAATCTTAGCTCACACACCCATTACTAGCTATTTATTAGCAACTACTTTGACTAGCTAAAATAAAGGTAACAAACCAAAAATACTCTATCCATAACACGCCACTTCTTTTATTATTCAAACATACTTTGAATCAATCTTCAACAATAATTTGATATATTTGTTCATTCACATGGGCATACCTATGTAATACCCACATCCCCCTCAATTATTTATTAATTAGAAAAGTTTCAAATGTTCTATTTTGGGTATCTCAAACACATAATATTTGTTGTGTATATATAAATGGCAAATCAATTTAGTAAATTTCACTTAACTAAACTTATAACTTATTAGTCTTTAGAGAATGATTGACTCAAACTAAAACTAAAACATGGAAAGAAAATTGGCATAAATTTAAGGGTTATAAATATAATATGAAACAACACCTACATCATAATAGGTCTCTTTCCACTAGTAATCCTTTATGCTCACTTCTTCTTCTGTTGGCATATTTTGGTTAAATATTTTCTTATATTTACATTGGAGAAAAGCTATTCATCACCGTTGCTGATCAATTATCAATTAGATATATATGTTATTTGACGATTTAATTGATTATTTTAAAATGGTTGATTTTATCTTAGATTTTTAATATAAAAAATTAATATATAATTATATAAGTTTAATTAATATTTGTTATTTCAATCTCATTAATAATCATTACCAAAACAAATGGGCAAAAATTTAAAAGTTATAAATATAGTATGAAACAACCTGAACATCAGAATGGGTCTATTTCCATTAGTAATCTTTTGTCCCCACTTCTCCATTTATTGTCGTATTTTGGTTAAATATTTTTCAGAAGGTATATTTTCATTTAAAAAAATATATTTTATCATTACAAATAATTAATTACTAGTTAAATTTATTTGTTATTTGACGATTTCATTAGCTATTATAAAAGAATTAATTTATGTAATTGAGTTTTTAGTATAAAAAAATTAATATATAATTAAATCCACTTAATTTATCATTTCATAATTTTTTTAAAAATTTACCTTCTCATATTATTTTAATGGATGCCACGTGGTAAGCTACGAATTTATTAGGATTTCCAATTTTCCCGCGTTATTATAAAATTGGGCTAATAAGAAGCTAAATAAAATGGATGGGCCGGAATCGAATTGATCCAACTAAGCCTCTTTTTCCATTTCATATACGACAAAAGCACTGAACTCTAAGCAACGACATCAAAATCAAAGCTTTCCTTCCCAATGCCTTTTTTTTTTTTAAATAATATATTTAATATTTTTTTTTGGTGAAAAATAATATATTTAATAGGTAACTTAGAACTTCAACTATATCGATCTTGATTAAAACAAAGTTCAATAGTTTTCAGAGATTGAAGTTGATGTCCAAATATAAATATTTTTTTTCTCAAATTTCAAAAACCAACCTTCCATTTTTTTATTTTTCAAGTTCTTCAATCACCATTAGTCAAAAAATTCAATTAAATCAAAGTGCAACAAATTCAAATTTGTGAATTAAAATTGAAACATTTTAAATTTAAAAATAAAAAATACAACTTCAACAAACTTCAGGTATTAAAATGTAATTTTTATTTTATTTTTGTGTTTCAAATCTTAATATTGATTTAAATCCACTTATCCACAAAAGAAATAAACCTGATATACCCCCTGTATTAATTATGGCCCAACTTATCCACCGAATAATTGTTTGCAGTCCACCAACTTCTTCAAACCCATCCCACTTCCTCCAAATTTCCTGTTTCATCATCTTATCCTCAAATGCTATTTATTTTCCCATACATTCTAAAATGTTAACAAAAAAAACACTATTAAAAAGTTATTACATAAAAAGTTAAAAAAATAATAAATATATATTTTTATAATAATTTTTTTAAAATATATTAGACATGTCAATCCGTTTAAATGCTAATAACATATTGACACGAATTACACAAATTGTCATCTCTATTTAAAGTTTCAAATATAAATAGACTAATTAAAATGAAGAGAAAAACAAACCATCAAATATTTTTCATAATTAAGTTAACATAGTTGTTCACCCAATCAGATCTGTATATACAATTATAGATTTTCATCCTTTGTAAAATATGCCATTTTTCCTCCAGAATTTTTGTTTTCTTTTATTTTTTTTTGTATATGGCTTAAATTTTTGTTCCCCTCTGATGAAATCCAATATATAAAACACATCAGCATTTACCAGGGAAAATTTTCTCCAAGTGCAACATATTTTATATCAAAAATAGATTTTAGAAAGAGGATAAGATAATATCCATGACAAATGGACTATCTTGCTAATGTCAGTAGGCCTGGATCAGTTCCATTGAGGGCCCAACTGTACCTGTGTGGATAACTTGTTAAGAGTGAATTCATTTTGTTCCATTTTGACAACAACAAAAAAGTTCAATGTCTGGATTGAAAATTCAGACATGCCAGTGGAACTATAAATATAAATATAAATATATGCAAACTGATTACATAAGTATAAACATAGATTTTTATAGATTGTCTGATCGACGCAGATAGATTTAATATTTAAGTTTGAAGAAACGCCATTTTTAATTTTCAAACTTCTTTTACTGATAAGAATATTTGTAATCTTTGATTCAGCCAAAAAAAAAAAAATACATTGGCAGTCGTTGACCGAATTTGAGAGTGTATAGATTCAAATTGAGAATCATTATAGTTCATGGTCCAACAAACCATTCATAATTATTAAATGTTGCACATATAATATAATCTAGTATAACTCTTATATAGTTTTGGAGAATAGCAAGCCAATCATAAAAAAATAAAAAAAAAATAAAAAAAAATAAAAAAATAGAAAAAGGTGTTCAAGGAAAGAGAGAATTAGAACATGTACTAGAAGAACCAAAAAGAAAGCAAAGGCATTGCATGCAATCATGGTGATGAAGTTTGACATTTTGTATCAAAGAGCCTTGAGGCCCAACACCATCGATTAAAGTTGGAGAAATTTTAATCATGCCTGCAGATTAAGTAGCTAGGAAGACAAGATTTTCCGTAGATCGTTAGCTTTAGTAATTAGCTGCAGAAAATGAAGAGTTAAAAGCATAATCATAGTATAGCCATGCCCACATGATCTTCTATGATTATTTGATGTGTTTGTTACCCTTTTTCCTCAATAGTGGAATTCATTACTTTATAATCTTTTCTTTTATTTTTATTTTTATTTGTTATATCTCTACACTATAACTTGAGTTTGTCAAATCTCCTTTTGGCTTTAATATAGTGGCCTTTCAAAAAAATAAAAAATAAATAAAAACCCAAACTTAGATCATATAAACATATGAAACCAGTAATTTTAATAAATACTTTTGCTTTTGATTAATTTCAGAAAAATAAAAAAGAATAAATAATAATATTTCGTAATATACAAAAATAAATTTTAGTAATGTTTAAAAAATAAATAATGATTGATTTGATAAATTGCATGAATTTCCATTAAGCTTAGTGGTGCATGAATAATGGCTAAGACCTCATGCAATTATTAATAAAACTGTAGAACAGTTTCCAATCTCATCTTGCATTCCAATGATTGTCCAGCAAAGAGAGCACAAAAACTTTCATAAAAAATATAAAATAAAATAAAAAAAGCGCACAAAAAGCCAAATAATACCACCTGTTCAAAATATAATAAAAACAAAATAAACAATTAGGTTTATGAAATGCATTTATTTGAAGATTAGAGACCAAGCAGAAGAAAATACAAATTATGATATGAATTATTAGTAGTGTTTTCCTTTATTTTTTTGGAAAATTAGCACTTATGAACCGTGAAATTTATTGGAGTCGACGAATTGCATTTTAATTTTTTTATGACACTTTTCCAAAATAAATTTTTTTGACACATTTTACCCTTTGTTAATTTTGTTAGCAGTAAATCCGTCTACTCACTTATATTTTAAATTTAAATAGAAATTAACTTCTTCTTCTTTTATAATAACATATGTTTTCAATAATAATAATAATAATTTAAAAAAATTAATTTCTATTTAATATTGTTAAATTTTGAAAATAGCTTTTATATAATAAAAAAATTAGAAAATAAATGAATGGACCAATTTATCTCTTAAAAAATTAACAAAAGGTAAAATATGTTAAAATTTACAAAGTGCAAAAATAATAAAAATAAATAAAATTATATAGGTGTAATATGTCAGGCCCAATAAAGTTCGGCGTGTATATGTGCCAATTTTTCTATTTTTTTTTTTTACCAAGCTATAAGTCCTAAAGTAATTCTTTATCACTCTAGTAATTAATTCCTGAAGTAATAAATTGATTAATATGCTAAACATAATCATTTTTTTAATTGGTAAAGACATTAATTATACAATGGTCCCTAAACCAAATATCAATCGAAAACATAATTAATATTTCTGATATTGTCCCCTTAACTCAATTAATTTCAGAAACAAACCTAACTTTGTCTCATTTTCCATCTTTATTTCTTAACGAGCTTACATTCAAACAGCACTTTTCCTCTGCAGACAAATCATGTTAAGGTCTAATTCAATTGGAGGCAAGCCCTACCCCAATCCCAACTCATCCTACCAACAGCAATAAACATAATGCCTTAAACCCAAATTCATTAGGCTTATATGGTGAATTCCATCAATTTTTCACAAGTGGGGAACAAAAACCCATTTGGGTTTTTTACTTTGTTATTTTATATATATTATTTTTCTTTTCTATCAAACACAAAAAAAAAAAAAAAAAAGCAGTTCATATATTCATAATCCAAAGTATGAGAACCATCCTATATATCGCTTTCCTGACAATAATGATGGGTTCTTCTAATATCAGAGCCTTCCATGTGCTTTTATTTTGTCCACATCGAGAGCAAAAGCTTGTACTTTGTGAAAGAATTATTTTGTTCAGGACAGGTTTGTAATTTATTGGTGTAGCCAAACTACCCAAGTGCATAATCTCCCCCTACTGAATCAAAAATTTCCTACTTTTCTTCTTTATATATTTACATTTGTGCCATGGAAAAAATGTTCTCTCAGTAACTTATATATATAAAATAATGCTAAAAAAGAAGTGGACCATATTATACAGCCCCACTGAATCATGTGGCTCTAATTTGATAGGTTACAGGTCTTCTCTGTGTGCACCAATGGTTTCCAGCGCTTCAAAATTAGACCTCCAAGCTACAACTAATTCATAAATGAAGTTTCTGTTATTAATGAAGAGTAAGATAAAATTGATAACAATAATGTATAATTCATTGATAATAATAAATAGTAATAATAAAACCTCTAAATTCCTCATCCAACAAAATTAGCTCTCGATTTTTCACTAGGCAAACAAATCGTCGGTGGCATTCCTAACAAAGAAAGCAAAGGAAGTATACAAATTTTGACTTTTCTTTACCCACCTAAAAATTTGACTAATTAAATTCAATTGTAAATTAAAAAAAATAAAAAATCAAATTCTATCTTTCAAAATCTACTTAGAACCTGACTTTTGATCCAATCGAAAACTACCGTAAGAACAACCAATTAACAAAAATAAATAATTAAAAATTGATAAATCCGAAAAGAGAAATTCTGATTTTGATGTGAAATTACAACATCCCTGCATGTGCCAACTGAAAGAATTATTGCAAAAAAGAAATGAGAGGTGCAATGTGTCGAATTGACAGCTTCCCACGTGTTTGATAGAGAAGGAGGTTGCCGAGTTGTTTTCCATTGCCAGCTAGTAAGCAAAATATAATATTTCAAAAAAATAAAAAGTAAACAAAATACAAAAAACAAATTAAAAAAAATAAGAAGTTAATAACAGAAACCAACCAACATGACTGTGCCTTTTTATTATTTCCATCCCTACCCTAACTGCTTAACAGAGACCTTTCACGTTAATTTCGTCTGCTTAAACGTTAATCTTCAAAAAGCTAAAACCGTCCAGCGTCCCCACCATCAACCCAATCAGACGGTTCCAATTCCACATAGAATCCACGATTGACGGTGTAGATTCATATTGGAGACAAGCAGATCGTGGGAGGGAATAAAAATCTATGGAGGATGTAGCTTTCAATAGAGTGCACCCGAGTCAGCTGATTAGCGCATACCACGCCCTCTCTCGCGGCCCATGTGTCGACTACATGTCGTAGACATGTGGCACCCTCTGAGTTTGCCGTTCTCGTTTTTCCATGTCAGCAAATCGTAATTTTTGTTTTCTAATATATGAAATTTCGGCGAAGTTTGCGGTCAGGAAAAAAATTATTTTAAGACAAAATATTATTGATATAGTATGTTTAGAATAATAAATATAAAATGAAGAAAAATAGTTGAATTGGGTCCACTTAGCTTTTTTCAAGGTTGATTTTGAGAGCAAAAGCATGTGCTCGTGTCACGGGGATTGAATGGTCGCGAAGAGTGCTTTGGTTGCATTGATTCCTTGAAGAGTGCGAAGTATTACATAATCATATACCACATTTTTAGTATCTTATCTTTTATGTTCAAATGTATATGTTTTTAGTATAATATTTCTGCGATAAATCCTACCTACTAAAATTGTTATTATAAAATTTAAATATATATTTTGAATGTTGTGAAAAGAAGAAGGAGATAAGATTATTGTGTGTTAAGAAGAACAAGAATAATAAGAGTTTTCTACAAAGACATATATATGAAAGTTTTACTCAAGATTATTATAATGTTAATTTAAGCATGCATTATTATATTTATATGTGTATGATTCATCATTGTTGCTTGCAACCCACATTTCAATTTGTTTATATATATAATATAATACTTAGATGAATTCATAAATAAATGACCAAATAAATAAGTGAAGAAAATGTTTTGGGCCCATAAGATCCAACAAAGAAGAGTATAAATTATTGTGACCAAAGCTGGAGGAAAACAGGAGTGCGTGTGCAATGCATATATAATTTTGTTGATTTGATTTTTTTATTTTTTATTTATAGAGCATATACAATGTGAATATAAACTGTGAGAATAAAAATACAGCTACTACTTTAAAAAAACTGTTCTTCAATTGTAAACATTAATAGTCATAAATAATTATCAATATGAATAATATTTAAAATAAATATTAAATTGATATGACATAAACATGATCAATGTGAATGTTTTTTTATAGAAGCTCTATAAGACAATGTAATAATTCTTATAAAGTAAAATTTTAATTATTCTAAATATATATATAATTAATTAATAAATATAAATAATTTTTGTGTATATTATTATTAAATAATAATTTTAAAATTAAATGTAATTTATGCTATCTATATTTAAAAAAATATCAAATTTTATGACAGATAGAAACAATTTATATTTATGATTGAAAATGTTCACTGTGATTCTAGTAAGTATATTAAAATAAAAATAAAAATAAAAGTGTGTGATTGGGGTTAAGAAAAGTGCACAAAGGGATTCCTTAAACAGTGCCATCTTAAATACTCAACCGACTATTGTAGCTCTAGCAGTTGAAAGTACACCAATACAGTGGTGGAGAAATTAATGTATAAGACTGACAAGTAACCCTTACCATTCTATCAAACTTGGGGTGTTTTTCAGACACTTCTATATCCAGGAATTAGGAATGGGGATAGAGTCTAGACCGGGTTGGCCCTCCTCACTCCCTGTCCATTTAAATTTATATGCTCTGTCTCCGTTTCATTCTTCATTTAATTTAAAAACTTTACCTATCAGAAAAAAAACTGAACTTCAATGGAGGTGAAATTTTTTTGTTTACCTATCAAATTTAAAAAAAAATAAAATAAAATGCATAAAAATACATTATATAAATATAATATTTAAAAAACATAACCTTATACAAAAAGTATGAATATATATATATATATTTACATATAATTATATATAGAGAGAATATAACTTTCATTTCTGATTTGATGCACATAATTTTGTTTTATTTTTCATTGTATTTCCCGTTTAATCGGCGAATCTCTTGCCCTGTAAAAGACGGATCCTCTTGCAGATTCAGTTAAGCGAGGATTTTTGCTGCCATCTTTATCTAAATATTCATGTTTTGTCAGTGTTTTTTATCAATGAAATATTAAGCTTTTTGTACAACATGTATGTGGGTGGGTTATTTGCATAAATGATCCCTAATTTTTAGCATGTTTTGCACATTCAGCCTTATTATTTATTTATTTTGGCATTTTTGTCCCATAATTTTGGTTTCTTTTACACTTTTAGTCTTTTGTCTATTTCTATTCAAAATTCTGTTAAGTAGCTGTAGCACTGTAGGAGAGACCAAAGTGAAAATTCAACATTGTTGTGGGACTTCACATGAAAAAAAATATTTTTGAAGATAAAATATTTTAAAATTAATAATTATTTAAAAACGCTGATTTTTAAAAAAAAATTAAATTTTAAAATCTTACAACTTCTGAAACATGTTTAAATTAAAAAATTAAATATAAAAATGTTATATTTTTTTGTTTGCAATAAAAAATTATTTTTTTCAATTAATAAATGAAAGAAAGTAAAATATATATATATATATATATACTTTTCATAAAAAACCATGTTTAAAGTTTTGAAATGGATATTCAAGTTTTGGAATTATTTTAAGAAAATATAAAAATGTTAAAATATTTTGTAGAAATAAAAAATAAATTTTGTTATAATGTTTAAAATATAGTTTATATATATATATTAAATTATCTTTGTTTTTTGTTTGAAAAATTCAAAAAAATTAATAATTATTTTATGTTTCCCATAATTTTCTACAGAAGAAATATAATTTATTATATTTTTAAAATAATTATTAACTTTGAATAATAATTTTTCTTTAATGTTTTTTTAATCTTTATTACCGTTTATTTCATATAAAATCTCACAATTATGTCGAATTTGCACTTTGACCCCTTCTATTTAACGAAATTTTAGATGAAAAATGGACAGAAGAATAAAAGAGCAAAAGAAACTGAACTTACATGGCACAAATAAATAAATAAAAATCAAGGCTAAGTGTGCCACATCCTCTAAAGAAAATAGACCACCATTGCAAAATACCCTATATATAATGAAATATGTACAATATTTAATTATAATGTGTTTGGAAACATTTTTTTTTTCTTTTATTATGATGTAGGGGATTCAAATGTTGTTCGGAAAAATATTGATTTTGCTGCAAGATTGTCCAGTTGGGATACTACATTATCATAATATGTTGAAAAACGTACTAACATGATAAGTGGTGAGATAATACTAATTATAATTTAAATCGAAAACTTAAACAGAGAAGAGACAATATTAGACATGGATACGTTCCTATTTTATCAAAATTGTATATGTATTTCAATATTTGTATAATAACATATGTAAAACTTTTTTTTTGATAAACATTTAACACATCATCAATACGGAGAAAATATATTTCACCCCATCGAAGTTTGAAATCTAAATTTGATGGGTAAAGCCTACAATACAGTAGCATATGTAAAATTTGTGGGTGCAAATTAATAACATAAATTAATTTAATTTAGACACGGCAATGATATTTTTTCACATGGATGACTTATGAGTATGATTTTGGGCTGGTTCGACTTTCTTATAAGTTATAACAATACATTAATCTATAACCAACCTTCTTAGGTTGTAATTAATAAAGTAAAATCAAATGGAATCAAAATGATTTGATATAAGGTTGGTATGGATTAGATGTTTTTATTTATATTGATTTTCAGGTTATAGTAATTTTGTTTTCAATTTAATAAATAAATTGAGTTATTTTAAGTTAAGAAAGACATAGACTTTTCAAAGAGAATGGAAGACACTATCAATAGGGCAAAGCATGCATGCATCAAATATATACCAGCTCGACGTAGTAATGCAACATATAATCTAAAGTTCAAAATATTATATATTTTCTTATTTTTGATTTAAAAAAAAGCAAAAAAATGTGATAGATAACTTTTATAAATTTATTTAAAATGTATTTTTTGCTAACAACTTCTAACAAAATTTATTCTAAAATAATTTAATTGAAATAGTCCAGTTGACAAATATTACTGGTGATATATTATATATCTTAAATTAAAAGCTTGATGATGAAATATTCTTTTTCAATTTAAAAAAAAATTCTAAATACTTATTTTGTATTTTTTTTAATCAATTAAAAAATATACCCTATCCACTTCAATCTAGCGGTATCATTTCATCTAAAAAAAAATTTTGTGAATAAATTATTCCCTTTCTATTTTTAAAATTTCCCACCAAAAAAAAGTTGCACTCCCATTTTATAGATACACATAATTATCAAAATATTGACGATGTTATGGATAAGTGTTTTATTCCATAATCCTTCCCCACCTTTATTGAACAATAAAAAAAAATAAAAAAAATAAAAATCAAAGAGAAAAAGGAAGGAGGAGGAGATACCCCACATCCTTTAAAGTGATAGTACACCTCCGTAGTTTCATTTTCATTTTCCGCTTAATTAAAATCATAATTTTCATTTAAAATTTATTTATTAAAAAATATATATTTGTGACCTTTTTATTTTTTTTGGTGATATATTTTTGACCTTTATTGATGGCTTGCTTAACGGCCAAAACTACCACAGTAGTTGTTATAGAGTAGAGTAGGAGGAAGGAGAGAGAGAGAGAGAGAGAGAGGAATCCCGTAAAACCAGAAATCACGAAGCTCATTGGGCCCCACTAGTTTTTTATAATTAGTTTAATCACGCCAATTAACCCGGCTTTTAATCCCTTTATATACACCCCCTCTTCTTTTCCTTCTCTTCTCACCCTCTCCATTCCTTCACAGAGAACACCAACAAACACCTCCTCTGCATTGCAACAATGGCTTTTCCTTCTTCATTCTCTCTCTTCCTCTTCTTCCTTTTCTCTCTCCTCGCCCCAACCCTCATTTCCTCTTCCGTAGTTCCAGACCCTGAACTTGTCGTCGAAGAAGTTCACAGGTAAGAAACACATCAGAGATCAGACACAGTGCAGCCTCATCTAAGCGACTCTGTTTTTGCTCTGTGCTCACAATGTGTTTGTTTTTTTTCTTTGCAGGAGCATCAATGCCTCAATTGCCAGGAGGGAATTGGGTTATCTTTCCTGTGGGACAGGAAACCCCATTGACGATTGCTGGAGGTGTGACCCAAATTGGGAGAAGAACCGTCAGCGTTTGGCTGACTGTGCAATTGGGTTTGGTAAAAGCGCCATTGGAGGCAGAGATGGTAAGATTTATGTAGTCACTGATTCTGGTGACTACGATGTCGTAAACCCAAAACCCGGTACTCTACGATATGCCGTAATTCAAGATGAGCCATTGTGGATTATCTTTGCTAGAGATATGGTGATCAAGCTGAAAGAGGAGCTGATAATGAACTCTTTCAAAACCATTGATGGGAGAGGAGCTAGTGTCCACATTGCTGGTGGGCCATGTATTACTGTACAGTTTGTGACTAACATCATCATACACGGACTTAACATTCATGATTGTAAACAAGGAGGGAATACTTATGTGAGAGACTCCCCAAGGCACTATGGGTGGAGGACCATATCAGACGGTGATGGAGTATCCATCTTTGGTGGGAGTCATGTTTGGGTGGACCATTGTTCTTTGTCAAATTGTGCTGACGGTTTGATCGATGCAATTCATGGGTCCACAGCCATTACCATCTCTAACAATTACATGACACACCATGATAAAGTCATGTTGTTGGGTCATAGTGATTCTTATATTCAAGATAAAAATATGCAGGTTACCATTGCTTTCAATCACTTTGGAGAAGGCTTAGTTCAAAGAATGCCAAGGTATAGAAAAAATAAAAATATATATATTTGTTGTGTTTTCCCAAGAAAGTTACATTAAAATAGATATATATGGGTTTTCTTTTTTTAATTTGTGTTTTCTTTTTTTTTTAATGTACGTTTTTGCAGGTGTAGGCATGGGTATTTCCATGTGGTGAACAATGACTACACTCATTGGGAGATGTATGCCATTGGAGGAAGTGCAAACCCAACCATCAATAGCCAAGGAAATAGATTTGTAGCCCCTGATCAAAGATTCAGCAAAGAGGTGAGAAACCCTTTTGAAAAAGTTCACAACTTTATTTTATTTTATTATTTTTATTATTATTTTTGCTTTTTATATACTATGTTATTCTATATGGAAGAAAAAAAATCTTAAATTTTTCGAAAATGATTTTGATGTGAACCAATGCCAGGTGACCAAGCATGAAGATGCACCAGAAAGTGAATGGAAGAATTGGAATTGGAGGTCAGAAGGAGATTTATTAGTAAATGGTGCATTTTTTACAGCTTCTGGTGCTGGAGCTTCCTCAAGCTATGCAAGAGCTTCAAGCTTGGGAGCTAGACCATCTTCTCTTGTCGGCACGATAACGATGGGTGCAGGCTCACTTGGTTGCAGAAAAGGTTCTCGATGCTGATTGTGACAGATTGAACCAAAAAAGAAGAAAAATTGCATTTCTTGCAAGTGATTTTTAGTTTATATATATATATATATTTATATAGTTGAAGGCGACCAAAAAAAGGTAAAATGAGGAAGGTAGAAAAAAGCATAAAAGAAAAGGTCTATCTCATTATCTCAAGTAAGAAATTGAGAATTTACTTTTTCTTGGCTTTTTCTTTCCCTCCCATTTTTATTTTTTCCCTTCCACCAATTTTAATGTTTTCTACTTTTTGTTTTTGTTTTTGTTTTGACCCAATTGTCATGATTACGACCTCTGCCTAAAAACTCTCTGTTATAAACCCATTAAGGGATTCTTTTGTAGAACCATGAAGGGTTTAAGAGAAAGCAAATGCAGAAGTGTTGGTATACTAAATTATCTGTTTAAATTTGAAATGTTATCTTTCTGATAATCTACCATTTTTCTCCAATCTCTCTCTCTCTCTCTCTTCCTCTTCCAAGAGCAATTTCGTATTGCATTTCGAAGAAACCGCACATTGTGGCTAAAGGACAAAAGGAAAGTTAAAGTTCAACTCCCACCGCTGCAGAATTTAATTTAAGGGATTAAAAATAGGTACAATATAACGACCATAGTAACTGTTAGTGTGATTGCCCAATGTGACTACAAAAGGAAACAATCTGAGTAGAACAGCACCATCTCCAATGTAAAAATTTGTAAGTGGGAAAATGGAATCAAATAGCAATATTTTGAAACAGACAAAAAGTCTACGGCAATCTTCCATTTTTGACTTTGAAATATTTTTTTGCACTCCCACCAAGGATTACACAAACAAAAGTTGAAAAAAAATAAACAAGACAAAAAACTAACAATATAGAACTAGTAAAAAAAAAAAAAAAAAAAAGCTAGCAAAAGTCATGGCTAGAGCCAAGAAACCCCTCACCTTCCCCAAAGTAACAAAAGTAATATTAAAATACAATGTAGGACCCAAGTTTGAATTTATATAACATGAAATAAGAGGAATTTTTTTTTTATTTTTTTATTTTTTTTATTGGGTTAGAAGAGGAATTTATTAGGTGTGATGACTAAAGGAGAAAGCACATGCGCCTTTTAATTGGATCAACTTTTGATGGTGATGCATTTTGCAGCGGATTGATGGTATTGATTACAGCCACAAACTTTGACAAAGTTTCATATTATGCTTCAAACATTTATATGTTTAAATACATACATATATACCAAAAATGCTATATGGATTAGTTAATATTTCAATTTTTGGCAAAAAAAAATTAAAATTTAAGCATTTTTATCGTTTAGATCAAAAATTTAATCTATCACTCATAATTAAACGCAAAAATAAAATATAGACTAACAGATTGATCAATGTAGATAAATTTACTATTTAAAATTGCAGAAGATACACTGACATCTACCTTTCTAATATTTTTTTATTCATAAAAAAAAATACATACATGTATAACTAATTTCTTATTTACAAAAAAAAAAACTATTTTCTTAAAAAAATATCTAATAGCTTATAATGGTTGATTATGATAAGTTGTTTGGATGATTATATGATCTTTAATTAATAATTTAAAATCCAGTTGAGAATGTCGCAACTTTACTTGTTTTGCTATCAGAGTTTCTTCTATTATAAGCAGTGTAGATAATTATAGAACTTTCAATTAATGATTTAAAACTAAAAAAGTCGACTGAGAATGTCGTAATTTTACTTGTCATGTTATCAGAATCTCTTCTATTATAAGTTGAAAGACCGTTTCTAAGAGAACAAAATTGTATATGTATTATGTATAAAATCTTTTTCTCGATTTATGTGGATATGAGAAGCAAGTTCACATTGAAAATTTGAAGCAAAGCACATGCACGTTGAACAGTTGAAGTAGGGCACAATAATAAAGGAGTCCTTGAAATAGGTAGGTAATTTGACACTTTGACAGATCTGGGTTTTCAGAGTTCACACCTTATGGTGTTAGTGTTAGTGACCTAGCTTTATCTTTCTTGCTTAATTAATTAATTAATTTACTTCTCTTATCTGCTGTACTTATTGCTCAAGCTTTTAAAGAACAATGGCTTCAATGCCATTCCTCACGTACCCCATATATACGAGATGTGACATTGTGTATCTTATGGACTTATTGATGAACTACTTGGCCCCACTCAGAAATTTGATTTTATAATGGATATATTGAATTGGTGATATTCAATATTTAAAGTATATAATTTAATTCTAGTTATTTTTAATAAAATTTGAATTTATGAAAATAATGATACTTGATTAGTTTAATATAGTATCAAAATTATTGCATTTGAGTTTAATAATGGCTTGTTATTGTTAATTTTCAAAAATTAATTTTTTTTTCAAATGTTGGACTTTAGTTAAAAGTTTTCTCAATGCATTTTTTTTTCTCCCAACATTCTAGTTTAGTTCTCATGTTCTAACTCACATGCAAAAAAAAATGTTAAAGTATATAACTTAATTAAATATATTTTTCACAAATTTAAATTTATAAAAACAGTATTACTGTATTGTTTTAGTAGTTTAAGAGATAAACTATCACAGTTCTTTATTTTAAAATAAAATAAAATTATCGGATAAAAAAGAAAAAGAAATATAGAACAAAATTGAGTTTTATGCTCAAGTTGTTAACAAATAAATTGCTCACCTCATGATTATATGGATAATATATATCTTAAATCTTAATCTATGAATTAGCTAGTAACACAGCTTAGGAATAATTATATGTAGAATATTAAATCAAAATGGTAAATGAGACAAAATGTAAGAGAGATTCTGTTATTTCTTTAAAAACAAAAAATGTCATAGCATGTCTAATCACAGGGAATTAAATTAATCAACAGGCTGGGGCTTTAATGGTACCAAATTACCAACAAAAAGACAAAATGACTTGAATAATTAAAGTTCATAGTAATTACCAAAACATTTATATATCCATTAGAGGAACCTATCAATTTTAGGCCTCTACGAGACTATATATTATGTAAATTGTAGAACCAAGAATGAATATTCATTTAGCAACCTAAGCATTAATGTCTATATGTGCAAACCAAAGATGCATATCATAGAACTTAACCTGGCCCTATAAGTGATAGGGTGCTTTGTAGCTTTTTGGGTCAACAAAAATCTTTATATTAATTATGGTACAAAAACATTTTTTTTGGGTAATTGTACTAAAACATTTTTCATCTTTTTTGAAGTGTCATATATTTGTAAGAGGCATAGACCACACACAGAGTCTATTGGAAGTAAAAAAAAAAAAAAAACATTATTGCCAATTACATATGCACATGGCAAAGCTATAAATATCTACTAATTAATTAATCATATTGTTAATTTAAAGAGATACACAGAGGGGCTTTTGAGTAACACATATATCTACATTTCCTATTCTGATCGATGTCTCTTTTTGTAGTTGAATTAGGCATAAAAGTTTCTTTAACGGTGCTTTTTATTTTAAATAATATTATTTTTAAAATAAAAAGTATTTTAAAAAAATTTTAAATAATAAATAATGCAATTTTTTATAAATTCTAAGAGCATTTTCAATGGTACTTTTTATTTTAAAGAGTATATTTAATAATTTTATAAAATAAACAGTGTAATTTTTTATTTAACTTCAATGATACTATTTACCACACTTTTTATTTTTCATTTTTCAATAAATAATCAATGCATAATAAGAATATATAAAACATACAATCAACAAAGTAATTTTATATGTATAAAAGAAAAAAAATCTAAAAATAAATATAATTATAGTTGTGCATTGAAAATTGCACAATAATAAATAAAATGTATTAAAAATTATATATAGAGAGTGAGTTTGGCTCTCTAAATGTAGAGAGCCAAGTCTCATTCTCTATTTTAACTTTTTAATTTAGAGAGCCCATTGGAGTTACAAAAAAGTTGATTGCTCTTTAAAATAAAAAAATTAAAGCTTTTAGATAGTGCATTGGAAATGCTATAATAGCACTCTTTATAACCACTATTCATTTTGTATTTCCCATAAATAATTATGATTTATAGTTTTTATTTATTATTTATATACCAACATAGTATTAAAAAATTATAATTCATATATTTAATTATAAGTATGCTTAGAAAATTGTGGAATAATAAATAAAATTTGATATAGATAGTGAGTTTGACTCTCTATATTTGGAGAGCTAAGCTCCATTCTTCATTTTTATTTTTATTTTGAAGAGCCCATTGAAACTATAAAAAAGAATTATAACTCTTTAAAATATAAAATATAAAATATAACACTTTTAAAGAGTCCATTACAGATTATCTAACTACTGGGTTTCAATTTCATCAAACATAGCTACGTTACTATTAGCTTCCAATAATTGAGAAATGAGAGTTTATACAGAATGTTTAAGGACTAAAAATTTCAAAAATATTCATACGCTTTTATTTTTCCAAACTATGTGTCTCATTTTTCATCCAAAAAAAAACTTTTATGTCTCATTGTGTGTTACATTACAAATATAACGCTTAACAAAAAAGTTAGTAATCTTATTAATGAGATAGAGAAGGAGACATAAAAAATTAAATTCATAACATTATTTTATTATTTTGCTGTCGACGTGGACAATTTTGGGTCCCATGATATATTACAGTATAATGTGAATCTTCTATTCTTTAATACAGATGGACTGTCTAACTCATAAAAAAAAATTATCACCGCTCAAGTTGAACAATATTATCACAAACAATTTATAATATTAGATACTAATGTAATATTGTATCATAAACAAACAGAAAAAAGAAAACTCTTTACCAAAAAAAAGAGTAATAATTTTGCTTTCATCAACAAATGGGGAATTTTTAGTTTTGTGGATAATACCGAATTTTTAAGGGAAGGTTGTTATGCTTAGGTATTGGTTCTATATATGGACCCCAAACCACGAGGCAGACAAATTGTAGTAAAGTGGAAATAGACCATACTGGGTTATGATCGTGACGAATTAATAAGAGTAGAACACAATATTAAAAAAAAAAAAAAAAAAAAGTCCCACCAAGCTTTGCTCATGTGATTCAAAACCCACTTTCCAAATGGAAGGCAAAGTTCGTTTATACCATACCAGACCAAATAGTTGCAAATGGCCGGCTCTGAGATTTGATTGGGTAATTGTCACCTTTCACAAGCTCAATGACTTATGAGTTTAAAAATTACACATTTTTGAAAGAGGAACAGTGGACCAGCCCTTTATTCTTTCTTCCTATTCCTAATCAGTACTAGTGCATTTGCTTTAGCTTCATGAATTGGAGCCGCAGGCCCAGGCTAGATTGCTGTGGGGTCTAGACCCTTTCTTAGTCTTGGTCATGACTCATGACCCAATTTGAGTTTTTTGACATTCAAAATTGGCTTTTCTGGGAGGTTAATCTGACCCTTTAGATGCAAAGAAAAAAAACTAATCTTAATTTCCACATTAATTATCGGGTAGAAGAAAAAGAAAAAGAAGAAGGTGAATTTCTACTCTCCAGCAGTCTTTATGGAATTCTTATACATTCATAATTCCAATGTAGAAATTTTGAAGGCCAACACAGAAACTGAGCCTAGATTTTCATAACGATAACGTTGCTGATATTAAAATGTTAAAAGTTTCAATGTCTATAGCATTACCCATTTGCCGAAACTACTGATGGTTTTTTTTTATTTTTTTCTTTGAAATTATTTATTCTTTAATGTTTAATTATGACCTTATTTTAATATAATATATGTTAGCAGTGCTAATACAGTTACTAATTAGATGGAGAAAGCAAACTGTTACAACTTACAAGTCAAACAAGCTAAAGAGGTAGAGAAATTTTGCATTCCTAACCTTTGATTTCCAACTTATCCAAATTAAAACAGGAAGAAAACGCAGGCGTATTTTTTCTTTTTTTTGGTCCTCAGAAAGAAAGCGTAGTCATTCGTCATTCTATTATAATCATAATTAGGCGAAAGACTAATTTCATTTGCCTGAATGAATTTCATGCATATTGTATAAATGATTCAATCTTTCATCATAATTAACCTTGAAACCGAAACTAATTAGGAAAATTATGAGAAGACTTTGATGGTGATTTACACGGAATTAATTTTGGACAACGTGCACACTATCGTTTTCGCCAATGTTTAATTTCAAATTTTCATGTAAGTTTATTTTGTTCTTTGAGCTACTCAATTAGCAACCATAGTAATATAGAAATTAAATATGGATGGCAATTTGTCCATCTTCACTTTTAATGGGGCAGAAAATTCTTGATTAAATAGAAAAATTGAGATGAAAATTATAAAATTATTATATATTTTTTTATGTTTTGAATAGAAATATGAAAATTACAAAATTAAATTTTTTAACATTTATTTATAAATTAAAATTTTAAAAAAATAAAACGGAACAGAAATAAAAAATATCCACCTCTCACACAAATGAAAAATGGAGCGGAAAGTCAAATAGAAGATGAAGCTCCACTTGTCTAAAGTTGAATAGGTTATGATGCTTTACTTCTAACAATAATGCTAAAAATATCAAAATGTTTATCAAATTTATAAACTAAATGATTTGATACTATTTAATTGGAAAAAAAAAAACTATTTTATTATTAATTTAAAAATATATTTCTTCATATTTAAATTATATAAATATATTAATTGAATACATATTATTTTATAAATATTTTTGATAAACATTTACTGCTGCTGTCGCTTAATATAATGTTGGGTTTTGACTGTTCTGTGCTTTGTAGAGTCCTTTTCAAGTTCTGGATTGACGTATCATTGATTTTAGAGTTTGGGTTTTAATTCGGACATCTAGTCCAGGAATGCTGTCTGGGTTGGCCAACATGTCAATCTAGGTTCTGTTGAATGCCTCCTCTTTATGGGCTGTGGCTCATCATAAAAATGTTTGGATTGCCTTATCATGGACGTGCCCTAAATACAATAATTCAGTTTATTTGCTTTTTTGTTTTTTAATATATATATATATATAAAGGTTTTGTTATTTTGTAAACTAAAAATATTTTCAATGGTAAATATCATTTTGACATTGTGATGAGTTATGCAATGTGAAATTTTAGCATTGTCATTCAAATGGCAAATGTAAAAAATAACAATGCCAAATTTCTTTATGGTTATTGAGGCCACTACTAATAAATGGCATATCTAGTTTCAAATAAAATTTGCTACTTCCCATTGAAGATGTAAAAAAAAAAAAACTATTCATATATGATATGACACGGGTGTATTTGCTGATATGTCTTTTTTTAAAAAAATATTGATACGTTATGGAGAGTCAAACTTCAATTAAATCAACCGATAGTTTTTGAATTAAATTTTAATTAGTAATCAGATATAAATTTATTGATATATTAAAATTATATTTGAAAAATAAACATTGTCGATGAACCATCATTTTTTTTTTAATTTTAGCTGTTGAAACGTTTCAAAATAAAATAATATATATATATATATATATATAGATTTATATAATTTGAATTAAACTTCACGTCAAAATAATATTTTCTATTAAATCACACAATTCACAAGAAACTTCATTGCTCATTACCATATATATAAAACAATTTTAAATGCATTAGTATTCTAGATCCTTGATAATCTTAAAAATTGACACATGTTTTACATGCATTACAACTCTAGTTGTCAACTTCTTGTTTTATCTACTTCTAGATTTATAATTATTATCTTTTTTCCAACACTGATCCAATGGTAATATATAAAATAAAAGATTTTAATCGAATAGTAATCCCTATAAAAGAAAACTCTTACAAAAATTATTTATTAATAAAAGTGCATTTATCTTAGGTCTTCTTCCTCTTCTACACGTATCCTAACATATCTAAAAATAAAAATACTAAATATTCTAAACAATGTGTATCCTATACGTATCTAAGTGCATAAGAACATATCTGAACCTTTTTTTTTTCTGTTTTTTTTTTTTTTTTTTTTTTTTTTGTTTTTTTTNTTTTTGGTTAGAAGTACAGATCCGAACTTGGATATGTATCAATTTACCAAAAAAAAAAGAACTTGGATATGTATCAGAACGAAATAGCTTCCTTGAAGATGGCAAATAGATAATATTGTTATATTATGGTAAGGGATAACCAAATATTATGCTATTAGAGATACCCTAATATTTTCTGGACTGAAATAGTCTAATAATAAAAGCATAGCCCGAATTCCAAATTATCAAAAAATAAAATAAAATCCGAATTCTCTTTACCCTCGAATATAACAAAACTAACAGAAGAGAACCCTTAATTTTAAATTTGAAAATTTTACTAACTTAGATAAATGAAGATTTTTGTTTGGGCCATATCCGACATGTTGAAGCATTCATAGTCCGAAGTAAAGATCGAGGGTCTGGGCTTAGTGTTGAGGGAGAGTCATGCCCAAAGCCCATCACCAGCCATCCTAGCCTGTGCGATCAATAATGTTCTAAAGATATTTTATTTTTCAAAGGAAAAAAATAAAAAATAAACACCAATTTATACAATCTGGTCAATCTAGCCTAAACCATAAAAGAATGTTCGTATAGAAAGCCAATTTTTTGTTTTTTATTGAATATTTTTTCTTTTGGTATTATGAAGTCTAAAATTATTATTATTATTTTTTATAACTTCGAAAACATAGATTTATTGTAAAAAAAATTATAATCAAATTACTCTTTAATTAGTCTCACTTCTTTGAGTAAGCTAAAGTTCACTGAAAATCATATATTGGATTTTTTCTTCCTAAAATAAAATAAAATAATCACAATTTTCTTTCAAAAAAAAAATTCAACGACCAAAGCCAACATAATAACTTGAACTTTCACTTAAAAATCTTTAAAAATTATCTGAACAACCTAAATTATTAATATTACTATTTTATAACTTCGAAAACATAGATTCTAAAAAAAAAATTATAATTAAATAACTCTTTAATTAGTCTCCTTCTTTGAGTAAACTAATGTCAGCTGAAAACCATATATTGGATTTTTTTCCCAATAAAAAAAATAATCACAAGTTTCTTTCAAAAATAAAATTGACATAGGAAGTCTAGCTCAATTAAATCAAAACTAAGATTAAAAGAATATCTGACTTGATTTAAAACTTAGAATTGTGACTTAATTGATTTTTCAGAAGCCAAAAAGCTTCAGTTTATAGCAAAAATGGCACAGCAAATATTATGCCCGAGGTTGAAGATGAAATCAGTTTTTATACTGTTCACTCAACCTTTCAAAGCTAGACATGTGTTAACTAAGAAATGAAATTACAAAGCTAACCCATTACATAAGCAAAACGACACCGTTCTTTTTAATGAAATAAAAGAAAAGAAACAAAGCTTAAACGACAAAGCTAAAGACGCAAAACGCAGTTGAAAATCACCCTTATTCAATTAGCTTCTTAAATCAATCGATTATTTCCCCCATTCAAGCAAATTAGGGTTGGAGGAACCAGAGAGAGAATCTGCGGAGACAAAGTAAAGGTTCGACCTTTACTGGATGAAAACGGGAGGAGATCCTTCATCAATCTTCCCCGATGGTTGAAGACTCAACCACGAGTTCCGACGACAAAGTTGAAGAGGCATCTGGAGAATGGTATTCGGTGAGATCAGCGATGTTGAAGGTGGAGGAGATGTTCAATCCCGGTGGCAAATCAAAGGAGCAAGCATTATCAAAGAACTTCTGGGAGATGCGGCAAGGACCAAGTTGCCGAGCTTGAAGTTTGTGGTAAGTTCCCACGGGAAACCGTTCTTTTTTTAAGTGTACCATGACAAGGTCTCCAACTTGGAAGGTGTTGAACCTTCGATGTTGATCCTCAGAGGACTTGTACTTCTCATTAGAAAGGGCAAGTTTTTCAGCAACCTTGTGATGTAATTCATTGATGTGAATTGCTAGATAGCTTGATGGTTTGTTAATCCTATTAGGATTAGCTGCAAGGTCTATGATGTTATTAGGAACTTTTGTATAAACAATAGAAAAGGGACACAAACCAGTAGACATGTTTGTCATGCGATTGTAGACAAATTCAGCCTGTGCCAGGGCTGAATCCCATTGCTCCGGCTTGTCACCAACAAGACTCCGGAGCTTGTTCCCAAGGGTCTGGTTAAACATCTCTGTCTGTCCATCAGTCTGGGGGTGGTAAGCACTGGAGAACTGTAAAGTGGTATCAAAACGGTGCCACAAAGTTCTACAGAAGTGGCCAATGAATTTCACATCCCTATCTGAGGTAATGGATTTAGGAATACCGTGGAGTTTGACAACTTCTCTGAAAAAAGTTAGGCCACGTAGGTGGCATCAATGGCCTTCTTATAGGGTAAGAAGTGTGCCATTTTAAAAAACTTGTCTATCACCACTAAGATAGAGTCAAACCTTCTTTAAGTTTTAGGCAACCCGAGGATAGATAGATCCTCCCAAATTGTCTGTGGGATAGGTAATGGAGTGTAAAGCCCTGTATTTTGTGTAGCACCGCTAGCACTTTGATAGATTACGCATCTCTGCACAAAATGTGTCACATCTCGCTTGAGATGTGGCCAATATAATCTTTCTTTCAGTAATGCAATTGTTTTATCCTTGCCCGTGTGAGCCGAAAGACCTCCAGCATGTAGATTCTGAATAATTTGGAGTCTTAGGGACCCTTCAAGGATAAAAGTAGTTGGCCTTTAAAGAGGAAACATCATGTAGATGGTAAGTACCCACGGGTTCATGTAATGTCACCCTGTGCCAAATAGAACCAAAATATTGATATTCACGGTATTAGTCTTTTACAGAATCAAAATTGATCATATTGGCCTGCATTGTAGTTAGAAGTGCCACTTTTCGGCTTAGTGCATCAGCAACCTTGTTGAGAGCTCCAGCTTTATGTTTAAAAACATAGGAAATTATTGTATGGTTTCTATCCACCTTGCATGCATAGCATCAATTCATTTATGGGATTGTATGTACTGTAGAGCCTTGTGGTCACTGTGAATGATGAATTGTTTAGCGACCAAATAGTGTTCCCAATGCTTGAAAGCCCTAACTAAAGCATAGAGTTCTTGCACGTAGGTTGTCCATTTGTGCTGAGCTTCACTAAGTTTCTCATTGAAATATTCAATAGGTTTCCCCTCTTGAGTAAGGACAACTCCAATCTCTATTTTGGAAGCATTAGTTTTGAGTTCGAACACTTTGTTCAATTCTGGTAGTGCTAGAACTGGGGCTTCAGTTAGTCTCTATTTAAAAACAACAAAACTTTCTTCCTACTTGAGTCCCCAATCAAATTTCACTTTCTTTAGATAATCTGTAATAAGGCCGACTAGGGTGCTAAATCCTTTAATGAACCTCCTGTAAAATGTAGCCAAACCATGAAAACTCCTAACTTCAGTTATGGAGGTTAGGGTTCTCCATTCTTGAATAGCTTTAACCTTTAATGGATCTATTTTGATGCCTTCCCGGTTGATGACAAAGCCCAAAAACAGTAATTCCTCACTCATAAAGTCACACTTCTTCAAATTTAAGTACAACTGATTTTTTTTCAGAATTTGGAAAACTTGTTGTATGTGCATGAGATGCTCATTTTCTGTTTTGTTGTAGATTAGTATATCATTAAATTATACCATCAGAAACTTCCTTGTGTAAGGCTTTAAAACCTCATTCATGAACCTCATGAATGTACTTGGAGCATTACAAAGCCCGAATGACATTACTTGCCATTCATATAGTCCGGTGTGTGTCTTGAAGGCAGTTTTTCACTCATCACCAGGTCTAATTCTGATATGGTTGTAGCCACTCCTAAGATCCAACTTGGTAAAAAGTTGAGATCCTCCTAGTTTATCCAGCATGTCCTCAATTCAGGGAATTGAAAAACTGTATTTTACAGTAATATTGTTGATAGCTCGACTATCAACACACATATGTGCACTGCCATTTTTCTTAGGAACCACAAGGATGGGACAACACAAGAACTAAGGCTTACTCGGATAAGGTATTTTTGGAGTAAATCCTCCATAATGCCTTGTAGGATTTCAGCATTTTTAGAATTCATTCGGTAGTGGGGTAAATTAGGGATGAAATCTCATGGAATTAGATATATTTGGTGCTAAATATTTCTAAGAGAGGGAATGTGTCCGGGTAGGTCTTGGGGGGCTATGGATCTGATTTTGGGAAGGAGTTTTTGAATAGGGAGTTGGAATGGTGGTGAATCCAAAGTGTTAGGTTTGGGTTGAGGAACTGCAATGAGAGCAAATAATTGGTGGGTGTTTTTTTTTCATGTAGAAATTTAGGTCTGGAAAGGGTGAGAAGTAATGGGGTATGCTTAGAGGTTGGTTGAAATTGTGAAGGTGTGGTCAAATTGGAATCAGTGGGGGTACAATGGGGGGCTGGATGGTTAGGATTCAGAACTGGTGGAGTTTTGCTAGGTAATAACACCACTTTCTTTCCTTTCCACTGAAAAGCATAGGTGTTGTCTCTTCCCTCATGAATTACAAAAATTATCATACTGCCATGGACGCCCTAGGATTAGGTGGCAAGCATCCATTTTGACAACATCACAAACCAATTCATCCAAATACCATTTTCCAACGCTGAACGGTACCTTGCATAGCTCAGTAACCCGAGTTTCACTGCCCTTCTTAATCCAGCCCACAAAATAGAGGTGAGGGTGCTTCAATGTAGATAATCCGAGGGTCTTTACTAGAGCTCTAGACACAATATTTTCATTGCTGCCAGCATCGATGATCATATCACAAACTCTTTTGTTGATTGTGCATTTAGTTTTGAAAATTGAGTGTCTCTGTCCATAATTACTTTGTTTAGGAGTCAAAAATATTTTTTGAACAATGCATAACAGTGGCCCTCCTTGGTCTTCATCCACTAATTCCACCAAGTCATTGTTACCATTTTCATCCTCCACATAGTCTCCAAGGTCATTCTCGGGATTGTCTAGATTTTCCACTAAGGTAACAGGTTTTCGAAGTGGACATTCATTAGACTTGTGACCAGGTTGGTTGCACTGAAAGCATTTGAAAGGCTGAGGTTTAGCATATGGATTCTACGGTTTCTGGTTTGGGTAAGGGGGTCAAGGGTTGGGTCTGTTTTAGATGTTAAGGGGTTTAGGATTTTGAGGCAAGGGTTTCTGGTTGTCAATCTGAAAATCAGTGGGGGATTTCCATTTGAGAGGAGCTTTAAAGGCTGTCTTGTGTAGCTGTTTTTCAACCTTGGCAGCAAGGTTGATAGTATCATCCAAGGTCCAAACTGGATTGAGTTTCAGCTTCTCTTGAATTGGAATGTTGAGTCCAGTGATATACTTGGAGACCAGCTGATCCTCACTCTCATGTAGATTATTCCTAGCACTGAGTTTGCAAAATTCTTTAGTGTAGCTGTCCACACTTCTGTTATGTTGAGAACATTGGTGGTATTTCTGAAATAAGACCCTGCTATAGTCATTAGGTAAGCACCTAGATCTAAGTAACTTCCTCATTTTTGGCCAAAAATGAATAGGATTCTTGCCTTCTCTTCTTCTATTATCATTCAGTTGCTCCTACCAGGCAGAGGCCCCCTCTTTAAATTTATAAGCTACAAGCTTTATCCTATTTTCCTCTGGTATATTCATATACTAAAAACATGTCTCAACTGAAGTCAACCAATCCAGAAATTCTTCTATGCCTAAATGACCATCAAAAACTTGAATATCAACTCTCATTTTAAATTCATAAGGTTGGTGTGTGTGCTGGTTATACCTGTAGGGTTCCCCATGTGTGGGTCTTATTGGGGCTGCATTTCCAAATAGTTCAGATTCACTATTAGAGTCAAATGAAGGATTTGGGTAATGAGGGAATCGATTCTGGCGAGTTTGCGGAATAAAATTATGGGTAAAAGGGATTGGGGGTTCGGGTTGGTTAGGAAAAGGTGTATGGGGATCTGGTTGATTTTGGTGGTTTTGAACTGGGTTGAGAGGGTTGGAAAAATTCTGAGCTGTGGGCAAGCGTGAACAAGGAACATCTTGCACTCGTGGTTTGTTCGCACATTAGGATTCCATGGTTCCAGTAGTGAGAATAGTACAGAGTTGTTTAATCTCACCAGCGAGATTATCTAGAACTTCTGTTCTACTTCCATGATGAATGCCCTTAAGGCCTTCATGCTTTGAAAATTTTCAGTCATGACTACTACTTTCACCTGAGTCATCCATCCGAGAATCAAGGTTCCAGATGCTCTGATACCAATTGACGTAGGAAGTCTAGCTCAATTAAATCAAAACTAAGATTAAAAAAAGATCTGACTTGATTTAAAACTTAAAACTGAGATTTAATTGATTTTCCAAAAGCCAAAAAGCGTTAGTTTACAGCTAAAATGGCACAGCAAATATTCTACTCGAGGTTGAAGATAAAATCAAATTTTATACTGTTCAGTCAACTTTTAAAAGCTAGACACGTGTTAACTAAGAAATGAAATTACAAAGCTAACCCATTACATAAACAAAACGACACCGTTCTTTTTAATGAAATAAAAGAAAAGAAATAAAGCTTAAACGACAAAGCTGAAGATGCAAAATGCAGCTGGAAATCACCCTTCTTCAATTCACTTCTCAAATCAATCGATCATTTCCCCCATTCAAACACATTAGGGCTAGAGGAACTAGAGCGAGAACTGGTGGAGACAAAGTAAAGTTCGACCTTTACTGGATGAAAATGGGAAGAGATCCTTCGTCAAAAATTCAACGACCAAAGCGAACATGTTAACTTGAACTTTCACAATTACCAAAAAAAAAGAAAAATTAAATAAAAAAATAACTTGAACTTTCACTTAAAAAATCTTTAAAAATTATTTGAACAACCTAGAAGCAACATTTTCTTGGAAAAAATTCCTCTAATAAATTAATAGAACAAGCCGGTTTCAAACTAATTATAGATACACAGAATCATATATATCAAGCTGAGAGAAACTTCATATACCTGTGTTTGCTTGTCTTGTGTGCCGCACAACATTACATTAAATAACCTTCAATGTTATACACCTTGAAACTTCTAATACCACAAAAAAAAGAAAAAGAAAAATAAAAGTACTTTACTTTCTAATCATGCAAAACTACATTAACACGAGCAAAATGCATGCCATTTTATTTAATCCATATGTATATAAAATTGCTATACAGGCTATGCTCGCTATTTCTTAGAAAAAGACTGCTGTTTCACTAATCTTAATCTTATCCAACCTACTCAAATCTTCCCACTTGCTACTTTGTTTTTTGTTTTGTTTTGTTTTTTTATTTTATTTTTTTATTCCGACAATGTTTTCCAATTGGGCATAAAAATATTTCCTAGTCATACCAAACTACTATTTTATTATTTCCTTCCAATTTCCTCATAAAAGGTCCAACTAAATGAACATAAAATATTTCATCAAATAAAAAGCAAAAAAAGAAAAGAGAAAAGCCTAAATAAAATACTGTTTTTGGTTTTTAAAGAAATTAATGGATGTTTGTGTAAGGCGGTTTCTGGCCCATCGCCGACCACTCACCTGATTTAGTCCAGCAGGCCCTATATCTTGGTGCAATCATATCCGCGGATTTAGTATAATTTTTGTTGGTACGGCACCAATAGGAGATCAGCTTATTCACCTGGTCAAACGGGGATGTGCAACGTGTTAACAGTTCACTGGTTAAATCCATTTTAAGGGACTGGTTCTTAGCCTAGGATATCTTTTGGCGGTTGAGGTTTTGACTAGTGCCACGTGGATACACAGTGATATAACAGAGTGTGTGAGCTGGAATGGAAAATGGATTAGAACAAGTTCCAAGTTGCATTTCTGTGTTTTTTTAAGCGTTTCTTTGTGCACCGAAAAGCCGCTTATTCCAACTCGGCCTTCGAACTATGTTTTGTCTACGAGTATTACATGTAACAGATATTACAATTATAATCTGTGATTTAAATTCAACGATAAATTACAATTTGTGATATTATTTGATAATAAAATGAAGTACGTGGATTTTATATAAATAATATGATTTATTGATTATAAATAGTTTGTAATACTATATGATCGGGCTTACCAATTACATAAAAAAAATATTTTTTTTTTCCAGTGTTTGTTTTAATTTTTGCTTTATTTCTTCAGCTTTATAGCTTTTATTGGCTTTCGTTATAATCTCTTATGAAAGCTTGAAGCTTTTTCAAAAAAAAAAATTCAAGCATTTTGAGAAACAAATTTTTGACGTTTGAAAAAGTATAAACAACATTTCACAAGGCCATCCCAAACTTGGCCTTAATTTGGGAACAAATGTGGATTATCACTTCCACGTCAGGTCGAAAAAGCTAATCCAAAATAATCTCAGATATTTTTTTAAAATTGGGAAAGGTTCCAAGTTGGCAGGTTAAAAAACAAGAAGCATAGTAAATGTCCAACCCAATAATGATGTTACCCACGCGCGCCTTATTGTGTTTCACTAATTATATGAAGAACCCCAAAGTAAATACAGCATATTATTTGGCATAATTGGTGCTAAGAAATTATTCATATGATTTTTGTCATTGACTATGTTCATTACGAATACAGTATTTAAATTTTATAGAAATATTAAATAATAATATTTTATTACCAAAATTATGATTGAATCGAGATTCACTAGGAAAGGTAATCAAATATTTTTATTATACGAATAATAATTTTCATGTTTGACTAAATATACAAGATGATAAAAACTTATTATGTAAGATTTTATAATATCACATTTTCTATTTTTATTTTTCATCATTGACTAATTAGGAAACTAATTTTAAAATTATGACCAATTTGGAACGTCAGTAGAACTAAATCATAAATAAAGTTTTTAATGAGAATGAAATATCATCTAAAAATATACACGTAATCTCTTAGTTCCTTTAGCATAATCATTCTTCATCAATTACGTATGTATTGCACCTCTCTATAAGCGCGTGAAACAAAGGCCACATAATAGGACAATGCTTTTCGTCAAAATTACTTCCAAGCCAGTCTTATATTCTCTCTCTCTTTTTTATTCCTCATTCACTGTCTATAAATCCAGGGACAGCCTATCTCTTCCTCATTCCCAAATCCCAAACCCAACCGCGCAAATATTCGCATTCTCTATCTCTCTCTCTCTCCCAAAAGCCCAAATGGTTCGCCCGGTTACCGTACCCGACGACCTCTACTGCCTTTCGCCTACCAAGATGGAGCCCCGAGAACTCCCGGAACCCGATGTCCAAATCCTGACCTCCGGTGGACTACGCATCCCTGCGCACTGTAGCATCCTGGTATTCTATTCTAACAATTTTTTTTTTTAATTTGATTTAGCGGAAATATGAATTTATTTATTTATTTATTTATTTTTTGGGTTTGTGAAAATGAAAGGCTTCGGTTTCGCCTATATTGGAGAACATCATAGACCGGCCACGTAAGCACACGAGCTCTGAGAAAGTCATTCCGGTGCTCGGCGTTCCATGCGACGCCGTAGTCGTTTTCGTTCGTTTCCTCTACTCTTCAAGGTACATGCTAAAATTGAATCTTAGCCGTTATTTTCATCGTCGGTCAATCAAACGGTCGATACTATTCGGTGTCAGCTTGGCATGCTAGATTCTTTTACGTGTTTTCCAGCAACCTTGCGTTTGAATCCAACGTGGCAGTTTCGCAGTTGTTCGTCGGCTAATTAAAACGAATAATGGTTATTTCAAAATAATATATAGAGGAAGAATTCAATTTTGATTTTTTCTTTTTTGATTGTGTATTTTTTTATTTTATTTTAAAATGTCGAAAATACCCTCCCGTTTCAGATGCACTGAAGGAGATCTAGAGAAGTATGGAATCCATTTACTTGCACTGTCGCACGTCTACCTGGTCCCACAACTGAAACAGAGATGCACCAAGGACATGGCTCAGCGGCTGACGATCGAGAACGTGGTTGATGTGCTTCAGCTTGCTAGGCTGTGCGATGCACCGGATCTTTACCTCAAATGCATGAAACTGATCGCCAACCATTTCAAAGCCGTCGAAAATACCGAAGGCTGGAAATTCTTGCAGGACCACGACCCTTGGTTGGAGCTCGACATCCTCCAATTCATGGATGAATCCGAATCGGTAATTAATTTACAACAATGCCACTTCCCAATTTCTCAAAGTGTTTTTCTTGTTTTTTCAAAACAAAACCAATGTTTTTTTTTTTAATTATTGTAGAGAAAGAAGAGGACAAAAAAGCACAGGGAAGAGCAAAGCCTGTATTTACAGCTAAGCGAGGCAATGGAGTGTTTGGAACACATTTGCACAGAAGGGTGCACAAGCGTTGGGCCCCACGACGTGGAGCCCACTAAGAAGAAGGGCCCATGTAGCAAATTCTCCACCTGTCAAGGTCTCCAGCTTTTGATTGGCCACTTTGCCACGTGTAAGAAAAGGGTGAATGGAGGGTGCTTACGTTGCAAGCGTATGTGGCAGCTCCTTCGGCTTCACTCGTCAATCTGTGACCAATCAGATTCATGCAGAGTTCCTCTCTGCAGGTACTTAATCATCTCTATTAGCCTAATTGGATTGCTACTAATAAATTATCAAATGCGTAATGCTTTATTTAATAATATAAAAAAAAGTAATAAAATAATCGTGAGGCTGAAAGATTTTCCAAGTTTGATTTTGGAATTCTGGTAATTGGTATATTTTTTAAATGGTCCATTTCGGTGTCTGTAGTTTTCGAACAAGAGTCGTGGAAAATAATTTTGATTAGTTTTCTGGTTTTGCTAGAATCTGAGTTATATTGGCTCTCTTCTATTCTATTTAGTGCAATCTACATCGTTGAATCCTACTTGAACGGTCTAGATCATTTCTTTGAATGAGCATGGACCCTACAAGTCGTAACCCATTCAGAGATTGCTTATCTAAGCTGATTCTGATTTTGCCATGACTTTGGTAGTGTTTTTATGTGGTTTCTAAAATTTATTAATTAAATCAATATTTATAAATAATTTATATTTAGGGGTAGACAATTAGCATAATTTATGTTATTTTAATCTGTCCAATCAAATCCTTGTTTCCTTGAGATATTTTTTTATATATTAGGGGTGTGTGTATGTTGGGTAGTCACAATCGCTTAGGCTGTTAATTTCAAATATCTAATGAATCCGTGTGACAGATCAGTCACAGGGATGGAGGAATAAGACACCAAGCAGGCTAATAACATGACAAAGAAAGTTGTAACATTTTTTTTCCCTAGGCCTGCTCGTAATGTAGTCCTGGTTGGTCCAAAAAAGATAACTGTAAAGTAGTACACCAATCTTAGGCAACTTTAACACCTGGCAAAATTGAAATATCTTCGATTTGATATGACTATGAAAGGGCCTTAATCGTTTTCACCTATCAGAAATGATTTGGGTTTTAAAATATCTTGAAAGTGGATCTCAAAGTCCATGGAATCGTGCATTTTTGGGTCCCATTTTTTAATTGGGTGGTCGTGGGTGGCCAATTTGTAGGCATAGCTTTTGTTTCGTTGTGAATTATGACTATGCGTATGTGGGTAAAATTGACATGGTATTTTGTTTTTATATATTTTTTGGGGCAAATTGACAGGCAATTCAAGTTGAGAATGCTGCAAGAGAAAAAGAAAGATGATGGAAGATGGAAACTTCTAGTGAGGAAAGTGGTGTCGGCCAAAGCCATATCTTCTTTGTCATTGGCAAAGAGGAAAAGAGGGGAGGAGCTTAGAGATGGGACAATGAGGGAACGTGGTTTTAGAACCTTCAAATTATAAATTCGTAGTATAAAAAGTTGTGATGTGTGTCAATTTTTTTGGTTCTTTTTATGTGTATTTAGGTTAGCTTTTACTTGTCCAATATGTTTTGTCAAAAAATGCGCTATAGAAAAGCATATATATATATATATATATTATAATATATGAGTTAGTAGAATCTTTATTTAGAGTAAACTCCAGAAAGGGGTCGTAATTTTGAGTACCTTCATAATGTAAATGCAAGTTTCTCATCAACTTGCTCATCGTTGTTTATATAAATATATATATATATATATATATGTTAGATTTTTCCATTTTTTTTTATAGGTCTTCAATATGTCAGAATATTTTGTTGGGAAAAAGTTCTGATACAGAAATTCAATAAGCAGCATTTAATAATTCAATCTGGATAACTAACAGCTTCAGCAAGTAGTTCAAGTTATGTTGTTTGTTTCTCAACAAAATGATAAAAAGCATGAAAAATATCTTGTCCTCAACAAGATCAAGTCCCCAGGTTCATGAATGAAGGTGAGGGCGTACAGTCGGAATCGCAATTGACGGCCCAGAATGAATTGCTATAAGAGACAGCACTACTACAAAATAGGGTCATAAGCGACGGTTAAAATCCGTCGTCTTACGTGTTTAGACGACGGACACGAAACCGTCGTCTAATTAGGCGTCGTCAATGCTCAAAACAATTCGACGACGGTTAAAAACCGTCGTCTATGTTTAAATATCGACGACGGTTTTTACTATGAACCGTCGTCACTAATAACACAAAGACGACGGTTCCTCTTATGAACCATTGTCAATAATAAACACAAAAGACGACGGTTCCTCTTATGAACCGTCGTCAATAATACAACAAAGACGACGGTTCATAAGAGGAACCGTCGTCTTTATTGTGTATTATTGACGACGGTTCCTCTTATGAACCGTCGTCTTTGTTGTATTATTGACGACGGTTCATAAGGGGAACCGTCGTTGAAAATAATTATATATATATTTTTTTAATTTATATAAATTTTTTGAAATATATATATTTCGGCTTTTATATATATTCAAATATATTTATTTAATATAAATATTTTAATTAATAATATATTTTCAATACAATAATAATTAATATAAAAAACACTAATAATAATAAAATGATTATATTAAATTATACAAAAGTATAAACATTTCTAATTAAAATAAAATTACAAATTATATAATACTAACAATTACAAAATTTAAATACATAATTAATAATTAAACTAAACTAATCAAAAGATGATAACAAATTTGAAGGATTTGAAACTTCTTCAGTAAAATATTCAGCCCAATCCTCTCTAAATTCATCAACGTAGTCTTGCACCCAAACACAATTTTTAAACTGTACATAAAAATCAAACAAATAATATTAATGCATTAGTAAACATAATATTATATATAAATTTACAGTTATGCTAAAATTATACTTACAGTGTTATGTAAATGAGACTGTGGTGTTGATGAATCGACATTTATTATATCCCTCATCATCATGCATACATAATATGCACACTCATGGCTTGTCGGTTGCAATGGTGCCTACAAAAAGAATATTTAGTTTATTAATATACATAATTTCTAATACTTTATAAACATTAATGAAATAAATAATTCATAGATTTTACCTTTCCGCCTCGCCAACTAATTAATTTATTCCTCGACCTTTGCCTCTTCGGCTCATTCCATAATGTCCAAGCTCTATATATATATATATATATATATATATATAACAATTTATAAATAAAATAAATTATTAAAAATAAATTTAATCACTAAAATTAACTTACTAATTTTTTAAATTAACTTACTTGCTTATTAATCGCTTAAAATCAATATTAGCTTTGGTGCTGGCAGAATCAAAAAACCAAACATACCCCAAGTACGGGTCCATGACACCAAGCGTCCAATGAGCACTGAAATAAACGTTAATATTATAAATATATAATATACTATATATATTTAAGAAAGTAATAATTTCACAAATAAATAAATTTTACCGACAATGATATGGAATTAACCATATCCTATTGAAGTCGGGCTGTTCTTTCCACCGTCTGACCAATTGTTCAGCTTGGGATGTCAACATTTCAGGTCCATCATTCTGCACCACACGTGGATCAATAAAAGCATATAACAAAGTCTTCCCAGTGCGGATCATATGTCGATACAGCTTCCTGCAAAAAATTGATCAACGTCAAATACACTTTAAGTAAATTTTAAATTGAAAATAAATTAATTATAACTTCAAATATAAATTTTTAGCTTACTTCATATAGAATAAGACGCAATCAACACCCAAGTCTTGCATCTGACAAAATTGGTCAATATCCACATGTGTCAGCACTCCAGGATGAGAATTGCCTATCATACCCCTCCCGATGTTGAACTGAAGCTGCGTAAACTGTTGGTTGAATACAGTGGCAGCTACCATCTTCATTAATCTGAGCTTCGGTGGCAGGTCAGAGACGGCTAATTGATGCTGACTTTCATTGATCGGTGGAGATGCCCGCGAATGGCGTGAATGGGGAGTACTATTCGAGTCTGAATGAGCAACTGCCTTGCCTTTTGATGCTCGTACTGATATCTCCACCTAATCAAAAAACAACATTATTAATAACTTAATTATAATGAATAAATAAAAACATTATAAATAACAATTATTAATAACTTAATTATAATGAATAAATAAAAACATTATAAATAACAATTATTAATAACTTAATTATTTACCTCTTCCTCAGGTAAAATGACTAAGAATCTAGGCCATGGACAAAATGACTCCACAGCTTCCCCAACTAATGTAATGTCAAAAAATGGTAGAGGTAGAGGTGCATCAGGGACCAATGCCTCCTGAACATTGACCCGCACATTAACCTCCCCTAATCGTATCCCATGGCAAACAGAATCTGGATCGATCGTAGGGTACATCAATCCAGCAGCAACTATATTATCTCTAGTGCATACAGCAAGCTTGCACTGTAGACCCTGCAAAATAAATTGATTAAATTTTTTATTAAATAACAATCAATATATTAAATTTATATTATACAACAATCTTATAAAAATTTACCTCTTTAGGTGTCATGGGATATACTGGAGCTGGAGGAGTACTAAGATGTACTGGTGCATCCTCAGGAATATTAGTGGCAACCCAGGTATTGTTCATATACTGATCTGTCATGAACTCCATATGTCCTGGGTTTGCCACAAAGTCATCCTGTGTCTTGGCGAGCTGTGCAGACAACAGCGTATTACTCTCTTGGAGGTCGCGAATGACCTCAGATAGCTGTCTGATGCGCTCATCCTTTGCACTGTCCCTCTCTTTTGTTGGTTGGGTTCTATGTCGAGGAATGTGCCAATACTCAGTAGGAGTCACCAATTTACCCTTCGCCCTAACTCGGCCCTTGTGCTCGGGAGTACCCAACACTTGGGTCAGTATATCGTTGGGCGAATCCAAGTCAATGTTGACCTCCCCAGCAGCTACTTTCTCCCGTAAAGCATCCTGTCAAATTTATAAAATATTAAAATTTCAGTGCTAAAATTGCATAGTTACTTAATTTAAATAATATATACAAATAAAAAATTAATTTTAATACCATCTGTTCTGCAACTGCAGCAGCTTCTGGAGTGCTAAACTTTCCCTCCTTTGACGCGTAGCCCAACTTCCATAGAGCATCTCGGGAAAGCGGTTCATCTGTGCCCAATCGCCGCTTCTACATGTTTACAAAATATATACGCAAAATTAAATTAAAACAGTATAATTTAATAATATTCAAAATTACTATATTTTCAAAATTTAATTAATTTTTTAAATATAAATGTAAACAATTTAAATTAAATATCTAACAATTACTAATTATTTAATATAAATTAAAACAATTTAATTTAAATGTGACCAAATTACTAATTATTTAAATTAAATTAAAACAGTTTAATAAAAATTTTCACTCACCTCATTGTACTCCGCCCGTGCAAATCCAATACAGGATAGTCGATGATTGTACCGATTTTTTTTTCTTAATTCTGAGCGTTGCTTATGAAGTTTCTGAAATATTAAAAACAAATATTAATTACATAACATGTTAATTGTAGTTTAGTTAAAAAAAATGTAACAAATTTAATTAATTAATACTTACCGCCCACTCAGGTGTTAAACGTTGCTGTACAAATTCATCCCACTGGTCTTGTGTAATATATTCCTTATATTTTACGGGGACTACATCGAAAGCTTCCATGTCCCCTAATTCTAAGTGCGAATGTACATAATTTATGTACATAAAACTCTTCCATTTTCTCCATTTCTCTGTACAATCCTTCAAAGTTTTGTGTTTCAGTGATTCTTCTTTCTTATAACAGTTCTACAAAAAAAATTAAGGTATTATTAGCACAATAATAATAAAATCACACAATTAATGAACCAAAATTTTTTATTAAAATTATTACCTTTATTGTCTCCCATAATGTATCCTTCAATAATTAAAATTATTACCTTTATTGTCTCCCATAATGTATCCTTTAAATTTGTTGGAACATCGTTCCAACTCTTGTAGGTGATCGGTATTTGAGATTGAGTGTTACTACCTTCATAATTAGCTAGGGATTGGCTGGCTTTATTCACTCCGACCCCATGCTCATTGTATATAACTTCCCCAATTTCGCCACTAGCAACTTGTCTACGAAGTTTTCCTAATTTTGACGGTCCCCTCCCTTTCTTTTGCTTCCTACTTGAGGAAGAATCTTGATCATTAGGATTAGTGGGATCTTGATTTAGATCCATATCTACAAAAAAAAATATCAACATTATCAAACAATTATTAACAACATCTTAAACAATAAACAAACCAACATTATAACATATTAACAAACCAACATTATCAAACAATTAACATTATATAATATAAAATATCAACATTATGAAACAATTAACATTATCAAACAATTAACATTATATAATATAAAATATCAACATTATGAAACAATTAACAAACCAACATTATAACATATATATATATATAAAACCGTCGTCTTTAAAACCGTCGTTTTTAATTTTTTAAGTCCGTCGTGAAAATATTCTAAAAAAACCGTCGTCAATATAATTCCAATATATATATATTCATTATCCAATATACAATATATTCATCCATATATATTCATACAATATATTCATACATCAACATTAACATTTTTAATTTTTTAGCCCGTCGTGAAAATATTCTAACAAAACCGTCGTCAATATAATTCCAATATAATATATTCATACATCAACATGTATACATTAACATTTTTAATTTTTTAAGCCCGTCGTGAAAATATTCTAACAAAACCGTCGTCAATATAATAATTATATAATATATTCATACATCAACATATATTCATACATCAACATTAACATTATATTCATACATTTTTTAATTAATTTTTTAATTTATTCATACAATATATTCATACATCAACATTAACATTATATACAAAATCAACATTTCAACATTTCAACAACATTTCAACATTTCACGAGCAAAATATATATTCACGGGCAAAATATAAATCATGATTATATACAAAATTTACATTAATTTTACATTAAATAAAATTCTGAATATATATATATTAACGGGCAAAATTTGGGATAAAAACATATATTTTACATTAATTTTAAAAACAAAATTCGGGATAAAATTTACATTAATTTTACATCAAATCTACATTATATACAAAGTAAACCAACTAATAACATATATTCGGGATAAAAATTTACAAAAACACATTTTCGGGTTTAAAATGAAGCAAACATATTTTCGGGCTTGAAATGAAGCAAAGTGTACAAAAAAATTCGGTTTGAAGATACAGAACATAAAATACGGGTGAGCATTACTTACCTAGGATTAATATGCTGTAGATTCCCGTTGAAATGAACCAAGCGGAGGAGAGAAGGCAGCGGCGGCAATAGCTTCGGGTGTTTAGGGTTTCTGGAGTTGGGGAAAAATGAAAGAGAAGGGGCCGTGAAAGGAAGAAAACACGGGGCAAAACGACACCGTTTTAGTTATTGACGACGGTTCCTATCTAGAAACCGTCGTCTTTAATGTATAGACGACGGTTTCTAGGTAGGAACCGTCGTCAATAACTTTAAATAGACGACGGTTCCTAGGTAGGAACCGTCGTCTATACATTTACTATAGACGACGGTTCCTAGGTAGGAACCGTCGTCTATACACTTTAATATATAGACGACGGTTCCTAGATAGGAACCGTCGTCTATAGTGCTTGTAAACGGCGCCGTTTCATATAAAGAGACAAAACGGCGCCGTTTAAACTAAAAATTTTTTAAAAAAAAAATTGGAACCAACTCGATCCAGAGCGTGCCAGGCGTGTATCCAGGTGCCAATTCAGGCGCGTGGATATAATTTTTATTAAAAAATGAATTAAAAAATTTTAAATGTATCTTTTTAATATAATTAAATTATTTTAATAAAAGTTAAAATATTTATAAACTTACTAATTAAAGTTAAATTTTTTTTAAAACATTAAATGTATCTTGTTTAATATAATTAAATAATTTTAATATAATTAAATTATATTAATAAAAGTTAAAATATTTATAAACTTACTAATTAACACCTAAATTATTTATAAAATTTAAATGTATCTTGTTTAATATAATTAAACAATTTTAATATAATTAAATTA